>JAYMSP010000589.1:0-46221 GCA_036897095.1 Plantago elongata
AACATTTAAATAAATCACTAGAATGCTTTCAGTTGTTAGTATACGCTAGAGCTATACGCTACAAATCCTTTATATTTATTAGACTAGATATTTCTTAAAGGGTAGAGATTAGTATTCTCTATTAAAATAATATCCTTCTTGCGAGTCCTTTATGCAGAGATAGAAACTAAAGAAGACAACCAAGTAAAGGAATAGAAACAACAACTCACATCCCTTACTAAATATCGTGCAATAAGACATTAATAAAGCTCATATCCCATGCTATATTAGATCCATCCAATTCAATGCACTAACTAAGCAGCGGTAGACTCTATAATATAGACCCAGAAAAAGAATCTTCTAAATTTATTTTAGGACTACTAATGAAATCAACAAAAAAGTATTCTTTCTATAAGGGAAAAAGGTTGGAACTAAAAAAAGTAAGAACGGTATTGGCTGGCTAAGAAATCATTCATGTCTGAGATTGTTAAGAGAAAAATCTAAAATTAAGTTAAGGGTATGAATTACATAAAATTATACTATAAGACTCCCTTTTTAAGTATATAAAGGAAGACACATCAACGCAAAAACAGCACAAACTCAAGGCAAGAACTAGTACTCTATTATAGTACTCTTTTCTTTCTATTATATTTCGTATGAAATTGCTAATAAACTACAACATAGTAGAAATTTGGAATAGAGAACTCAATAATATTGTATTGGTGCAATTCCTCCGTTACATAGAAAGATACTGTACTATGTTCGTTATTCTCTGTTATTGTTATTTACGAGTTTTATTAATAGCAACCCTAGTCATAGATCTATATGCCCTCTACACACCACATACTTCCTAGTGTATTTGTTGTAATCATAAAATACGTAGTTCGAGACTTATAACAACTATCTATGCTATTTCTTATTTATATATTTTAGGTCTGTGTTCGCGATTTATATTTACTCATTTTTTTAGTCCCACTTGCTCTTGTTTAGCGCTTACCTAGACCCTTTTTATTACCGCGTTGTTTGAAAACATTATTAGAATTTTTATTTATAAGAATCACCAACTCGTTCGTGATGGAAAAAAACATTTCATTTGTGAAAGTATACTTCTCCTTTGTATTTGAGTTATAGTCGTACTACATAAGGAAAGGTCTGGAGAATAGGGGGCTTTAAAGTACATACAAGACACATAATTAGTTATGACCCTATTACAACAAAACAACTCCATACTGAAACACGAACACCCTTGAAATACTCTCTTGCAACATTTCTCAGAATCCTTTGTTCATCATAATTTCCATAATCCCGAAAAGAAAGCTTACCAACCTTTGTTAGAAATTTGTTAGAAAGAAGGGTTTTAACCAGTTTTCTTTTATTTGTGAAAGTTTTTAATAAATAGTAAATAAAAAGGTTTATATGGTTAACCAATCATAATATTGACAAAGAGGTACTGGAATGGAATACTTTTTGGCACCGCAGGGGTATTTGTAACAGATAAACCTATACACTTCTATACGATTCTATATCCTTGTGCACACATACATAAGTAACTTAAAAAAGGCATGCATCTTATCGTTCTAAGGCACAAATAGAGTAGAACTGTATTATTTAATCTCCTCATAGATATATATACAGCTTTGGTTAGAAGAATACTTGGTACTTCTAAATGACAAATTATGGAATAAGATATTCTTCCTATTTTCTCTCTTTTAATTAAAAATGAAGTAAGAAAATTTTCTAATATATGTAAGTAAAAGGATTAAAACTATCAACAAGAAAGGTTGACGTAATTATAAGAACTTATAGATATAGACTCTAAAAGGCAATAAAAAATACCTTTTATTAGATAATGTAAAAGCACTTTTTCAGCAAATAGAATAAGGAATATACCCTTATGTAACAATCCTTGCCCCAAAGAGCCGACTGCCTTGTCCTAAATGGAAAACTCCGAGAACTCCCACGGATGTCTCAAATGAAATGTATCACAAATTATTAGTAGATTTACTACTTTTTTATTTAGCACTCTTCGTTTTTTTATCTTGAATGGGTTTTTCCAAGCCAATAAAATAAATATTATACGCGCTATTATCGATAATCTCAGATTATTTTTATTTATAGATGTTTTATATATAATTCGATGTATTTATTCTACGAGTTATTGAAGTGTTGTATTACTTTACTAAAATCTGATATATATATTGTGTATGAAAACTAGGGATTATAGTTTATAGTTGTCAAGAAAAACAAAATACCGCGCAAAGAAAATAAGAAAAGAATATGGAGGTACACTTATAGCTTATTCTTTAAATACTACATATTCTTCCTTATATCCAAATAACCAAGGTTTATAGTTCTTTCTCTTTCATCGATACGACGAGAATGGGTTTTCTCTTAGTCTCTTAGATAGAGTAAAATATTTTATCTCTTTATTTTTCTGTATTTGATCTGAGTCGATTCATTGATTGAGTCTTAAGTTTTATAAGTTTTAGTAGAGACATTCATACGAACTAGTATTCTTAGAATTGTTTTGTGCTTTACAACCTATCCTAAGCCTTTTTTCATCCTTTTAGTAGTATAATATAATAATATGGTAGCGTAAATGTATCGTCGTGATAACAACATTTAGGTACGAAGGCCTATTTCTACTATATCCCTACTAATCGAGTCGGAAGAAGAATTTCTCAGCTATGACTCAAATTACCAAAATACACCAATTTATTACTATTTCTTTCATTTTTCACCTATTCTCCTTAAAAAAGTACCAAGCTATTCTTTCATTCAATGCTTTTCCGCGACTAATGGTCTAAATAAGTATTCCGAGAAGTAGCTCATCGTTAAAAACATGCAATGAAAGGTAAAAGTTTCTAGTCATAAAAAAGTAAAGTGAGGTCTTTCCCGAAACAAAGTAGTTCTATATCTATACACGAAAAAGCCAGATCGGAAGTGAAAAGCAGTCTTTGGATATGAGAACCATGCAAAGGAAAGCTAGAAAAGTAAAATAGAATTGACTTAAAGTGGAATAAGAGTAAGAGAATTAGTTACTCCTAAAAAGTAAAAAGAGCGTGTTATCTATATAATTTTCTATTTGCAGAACTTATAAAATATGTTTTAACCAATCCCAAAACTCTAAAAAGTTTGGTCTTCGAGAGAGAATTGACTTCTTATATTCATGAAGGAATCTCTTTGCTCTTACCCTTCTCACAACTAAAAGTACTTGATGACACTTCCTCTCCTTCATTTTGCGAAAGCTCTAATGACTGACGAAATCTATTAGACAAAACAAAAGACTATTTTATTTCCTTGTTTTAATTATATTATTCTGTGAGGGTTTACAGTATCTGAGTAACCTTTTGAAAGACGACAACCCCCTTTTATAATTAAAATTCTTGACTTCTAAACAATATCCTGAAATTATATCTATGACTACAATGTTTCTATAACACAAGAAACAAACATACTTTTCTTAAAGTACTTAACTTAATCGCTTATGTACTTAAGTTAATACACTTGGCATTCTATATACTTTGTTGTGATACGGAAATGTACGATAGATATAATCTATAGCATATCAACTGATATAGAATCTTGTTAACTAATAACAAATTCTCCTTTAAAAACAAGAATAAATATAGACACATGGTATAGCTTTTTTTCTTCTTACAAAATACTAAAAGCCTTACCGTATGATTTTACCCAGAATAATTACTATATAGTAATTAGAACAACCAAAAGAAGAAATATTGATTATATAATTATAAAGTAAATTTTATTCCGAAATCCAACTTCCTCTTGTGTGCTAATGCTCTCAAAAACTAATCGTTTAGAGAGGCTTGCCACAGAGCGACATGTACATTACTCTTTTTTGTTTGAACAAGGCTTACTCTCTGCATTTATGGTTCCTAACTTAATAATACTTCTAGCTATTGAGATAAGTATTATTAAGTATTTTCTAACATTTATTTACCTATGATCTCTGGCTACTCTAGATTTTAGACCAATAAGCTACTCCAAGGTCCATCACTTCCTGCAAAATTCTACGTAAGTAAAAGACATACGCTATAAGCAACTTAGTAAAGAAAAGAAATGTAAGGGAATGTGCTTAAAATAAATTTTTTGCAAAAAGGCGTCCTAGAAAAATGCTTGTACTAAATTATATAAATAGTGTATTTACTTAACTCTTTCTATATTCCATGACTATTAAGAGAAGGAAATTCCTTGGTATGCCTGCTACTATAAAAACATTAGATGTTCATTACTTGTTTGTAAAACCAAACCATACTCTAGAAAGAATACATTGTACAAAGCAATAAATAGAGTTTAGTTTAACATGCAATTATTTAAGGGAGTACTTCCTCCTTGTTCTATGTCTAACCATTTCTCTCTTAGAAATTTTTATATAAATAAGTTTATCTGCCCTATGCTTATAATCTATATGTAGTAGACAGAACCTGTCCTTATCCTTATATTGAATCTGCACCATCACACAGGCAATTCTTTAACGGCATTTTTCTATATACATAGTAAGGCATCTACACCATTTTATCCCACATTGTTGATTACTGTACATAACTTAGAGATATAACAAAGTCTATAGTATTCCAAAGTGAATTTATTAGATATTAATAATCAATGAAATTTTGGGCTATACTATAGATATATAATAATATATATTTTTTTTTACTTTTACATCCGTATCTTCTCTTCTAAGTCTTTTAGGTTAAATTTAGTAGTGACACCTAAAGGAGTGTTTCTTTCTAGTACGCTACTAAGCAACAAAGTTATAGGCTGGCTCTATGTACTTACTTTTTGTTACCTTTTCTTGTTAGCGAAACTCTGATAACCCCTAAAGTTATATTTATTACTTTAAAGTCTTTTTTTTCTTTTATTTAGTAAGAATTCTCAACAAAAGATACTGCATAAGGCGTATTTTAAAGTAATTTCCTTCGTGGATTAAGGTTACATAATCTTGTTGTAACTAAACTAGACTTGTGCTTAGATAACTCATGGATTACAGCATTGCTACATAGAATTCAAAAGGTATCAGAGCATTACTTAATGTTATGTTAGGGAAAATTTTTATTATAGCGTCTATAAACAAAGTTAAGGGCCTTTATTTAGTAACTAGTTTGTGTTAAAATGCTGTATTTTTTTACAATGTATAAACTAGACTTTCGTTCCAAGTAAACACTTCTGTATGTCTTTTATCTTACCAACATGACTACTCTATAATAATAATTTCTTAGTGAAAACATGTGTTATCCATTATTTCTGAATGATTTTTTTGATCTATTTTATAAGAAATTAGATTAAGAAATGTACTTTTGTCTTTAAATAAATTCTATATAAAGATGGTAGTAAGCACTACGTGTTGGTCATAGCTATATAAGGTGAATGAAGGAGTATACTCTATATGTTTTAAGAAAGGATTCGTGATATCATGTAGACCTTAGTAGTCATATCATACTTAGGAGTGACTCTATCTAGTAGATAACTAAAAAGATACACGTAACGTACTTTGGTTGTTTTTGTATTTTAATAACTTTTACTTGTAGGATAACCTATATCCTAAGGGAGGAAGACATTTATGCCTTTTCAATAATGTTTTTTAGTGCTTTAAAGACTTTAGTGTCGTGTTGCGATATTCAGACACTATAACAAGAAGGTAAACTTCGCGGAAGGTACTGGTTTGTGATGAGACAAAGAACACAGGGTATACCACTGTTTACTCTGGGGCAGGACTCCGTATTGGATACAACAAAGGGTTAAGCACTTGTGTTCCTTACAGTATATATATATATATATTAGTATAAAGCTAGTGTCATACACTAAAGAGCTAGAAAGAAAGGAGTCAACTAATTTAGCTTTCGACAGGGTATAGAGTTTTTAGTTGCATGCCTAGGTTGCTTCGGTTATAGCCACTAATAGGAATATTCGGCAGGCAGCTGGTAGACTGGTTATACCATCTCGTCGTCTTTCTGCTGGAAGGGCCAGTAGAAGGAAAACAGTCCTAAAGGAAGCAAAAAAAACAAGAGAAGACAACAAACTGCAGGATTACAGCAGTGCCCCTGCTTTAACTTATATTCTTCTAGAGACCTATTTAACTTAAATTTCTTTTCATTTTGCCTAATATAATACTTTCCATTTGTATTCTTTCTATAATGCTCCTCTATCTCTACGTGGGATATTCATATTTACTTGGAGTTTTCTAATAATTAATTATCTTTAAATGATGAAACATGCATGCTTTAGGCTAATATAGGGTATAATAAACTTTTTACTTAGATATAGATAGAGAAATCCTAAGTGTGTCCTAGTATGTGCTTATAGTTCTAAATAAGTAAGGAATAGTATTTAAATTCTTTTTTTAGTTATCTATATTAAAGTAATCCGCTTGTTAGCAAAGGGAAGGAAGTTAAATAGAACAAGAGCCACTTATTTATGCTCGATTAAGGAAGAAAACCTAAGGTTAGCTTAGAGTTAGAATGCACACAGCAGTTTTACTCAAGTATATTGTTATCCTCTTTTTATAGGTAGGTTATATACATAGACATTGATATGCTTATTCCTATATAGTTTATAGAAATAGTTCTATTATCATTCCTTGTTGTTAGGCATATTTCCTTTTATTTGTAGGCTAGACAATCGAGTGTACTTTGTATTTGATATTGTCTTTGTCTGCTACGTAATTCTTTTGATCCCTCATTTTTCTAGGAAAGGAAAAGTGAAGCGCGAGAAGAACAAGTCATAGAGCTTTTTATTATAGTACGTAAGAAAAATTTTATAAGATGCATATTAGATTTAGTCTCTTTAATAACCGACTAAACATGCTTAAAGCCAAAAAAGTCACTCTATGAAGAAATCTTTGGGCATTTTTTAACACATTATTGAAAAACTAAATTATTCTTTATTACAGGAAAAGATCTTACTTTATTAATTTAATTATCTATCCTTTATTATTTATTCGTAGTTCGTAGAGAGTGATGTATAATAGAACCAAGAACGTAGTACTTATTAGAATTCTTTCATTTTCTTTACTTTAAATTTTAAAAGTATAGTTCCATCAAGTATTCTATTAGTTCTTACTTACTGGTCTTTTCTCTTCATATGCATATGAAAAAGGTATACTAGATAATAGAAAATCATTTACATTTAAAAAATCTAGAAGTACTACTGTTGTTTTCAAAGCAAGATATGACAATTATTTTCAACAAAACTAAGAGAGAAAACTAAATAATAGGGAAAAGAACTTTGCTTACTTAGGCTATAGTATACTATAAGAGTTCTTGTAGATACCTGTAGATATAAGAATTTCTCCTACTGCGTAATAACTCTGAGTAGTGTCCCTTGTTATAAAAGTATGGTACAGGTTATGCTCTCTTCTATAGGTATGTATAAGAAGATAGGAGTAGATGTTTAGGTAGTGATTAAGTCATGGATGCTAGTGTTCTAACTCAGGCAGGTGCTTTAACTAATATATTGATTTCCTCTTCTAATCTAATCCATGTTCTCTTACTTACAAGTATGCCTTATCCTTAATATACATTTCTTGCGCTATCCAGCACGTAGACTATTTATTATTTATATATTCCTTTCTTAACTTCTTACTTAGTAAGTAATTAACCAAGCCTTTGCTTAGAATCCCACTTAGTTAGTACACCTTATAGTGTATATGACCTAATATGACTTATTAATTTACACATTAGAAATTCTTTATTTATATACATCTTACAAGGATCTTGTAAAATCAAAAAAAATGAAGAATGACTCTGGAGCATGGATAAAACATGTGTTTCTTAATAAATTATTAGCTAAGGATATCTCTTGGCTTTGGATATTTAAGTACTATGATATGATTACAAGATATATAAAATATCTTGTGGGTCCAGTGCTCTCGTTTCTCATCCCATAACAGAAAATGCCCTTATTTCGTTACTTTAAGTCTTACCCTTCTAATTAATTTATAAATAAGCAATCCCTGACAAAATCACATAGTAAGTGTTAAACGAGCTTCCTTAGAATTACCTTTCTTTTTTAGAATATTTAAGTATACCAAATTCCCTAACATACCCATTAAAGCCTTAAGCCCCGTCTCAAACCCAATACTTCCTTGAAGCTTATCTTATTGCTGCAGGGATTCCATTATAGTGTAGCGTATCACTCAAGTTTTTTTAGTACTAAGTTAAGCCCATTTTTTGAAAAATATAATCTTCCTGCTTTAAGTTTTGCAAGTCTATATCCATACCATAAAATAGCTTTACTGCCTTTATTTTGCCATTACTTAACATACTATACAACGAGTTATTTTAGTTTTTTATTCCCATTCCTCTATGAATGATTACTTGCGAAGTTGTCTAGGTATATTATTATAATCTAGTTTAAGGATAAACTGACAATTACGTGTATCGGGGGCATCACGGAGTATTCCTTTGAGTTAGGATAACATAGACATGTATAGGATATGAACTATACTTTGTTATGTAGTCTTACTTTTTTCTATACTTCAACAGTTGCTCTTTTATATATTTTTAACTCTTTTTAATAGCCTTTTTATAAAATGCTTATGCCGTAGTAACAACGAGTATCCTCTCTGATCATACTTAAAAAAGAGCAAATACTTAATAAAGGAGTTATTTTTAGGTATTTAGTGAGTATAAACCCACAGGAGTAAGCAAGGTAAGCTACAAAGAGGTGGGTCTGCCATTTTCTTGGGTGTAACTATAACAATAAACTGAGTACTTGCAATTATGAAGTAAGGAAAGAAAGGAACAACTCTTGTAGTAACTCCTAAAGAAAAGGTAAGCTTAGACAGAAGGAGCTTCGTAAAATTATAGTACTCAAAAAAGGATTCCCTCATCAAAGTATATACCAAATTTAAACTTATACTAAGGAATCATGGATAAAATACCATAACTCTTTAATTTAAGTAATAAGTCTAAAAGAGAGATTTATATAGGACTAATGTATTGGTATGGTATCTAAGCATGCATTAAGTTTTCAAGGGATGCAGGGTTTTCACTATGTAGTGTAAACGAATATTACTCCCCTAAGCATGATACCTATTGACTTTCTTTTTTTTTTACTTTTCTATATCTAGGTAAATAAATACTAGCGTACTACTTACTTTCAAGTCGGAAAACCCTAAATAAAAGACTTAGATAGAAATATAATTGAATTGCTGTTTACTTAATAAAAGTGAAAAAATTAAATATGCTTAACTAAGCATACTTGTCTTACATATGATGTATTTCTATATAAGCATGTACTAGAAAATCCTAACTTTTATTTAGTATTTGTAGAGTAGCACTTAGAGATGTTAGCTTAAATGCTTAATAAGCATCATTATATTCTCCGAGCATTCCTTAATCTCTCTTATAGAGGTCTTGCAGAAAATGCAAGGGCTTCGGTAATTTATTCGAAAGTAACCCTTTCTAACTCAAAGCATGACTTTATTAAGGAAAAGAGCTCCGTCAAGCTATTAGAAGTATATTCTTCTTTGTTGTATTATGCTTTAGCATAGATAATAGCCTAATATAATAGTAGTACAACATAAAAGAAGGAAGTAAATGCATAGAGACTCCTAGTGTTATGTTCTGGTTGTTCGTTCCCTTAACTCTTACTAAAAGTTATGACAGAATTGGTGTTGGATCTAGTATACTTTCCTTTGTGTTTCTTTTTATTAGAGATTTACTACCACCGTCTTTGCCAAATAGATTTCTTTACTTAAATATTTTTATAGTCAGACCTAAGAAAAATTTTGTTGTATTCTAATAATTTCTAGCACCAGTTTAAAAAGCTTATAGAGTAGTGTTAATGAGTATGGATTGTAACCTCATGCTTGTACGTATATTTAGCTCCTGTCATGCTATGCCATATTAGTAAATTTTTTAGTAGGTGCTTCATTATAAAATGCATATCTAGTTATACTCAATGAATATTAAATATAGAAAATACAATTTTATGCCACGTACTATAAACAAGTCATCATCAGTTCTGTCCTAAAGCACGTAACTAAGTCTAAGTTGTAGTGAACCTGTAGTATGTAGTACTAGACAATCTTTATATGTAGTTCGTTTTAAAGCAAAGGTCAGCAGTAAGCATTTCCATATTGTTATCATAGTAAATAGAGTAATTATAAGGTACACTTATGTTAGTTGACATGAATAACGAGTATTCTTCTTACTAGAGTCTTTCTAAAGTTATTATGCTCTTGCCTTTCGTGTTATTTCCAAGCATAGCTCTAATACCTCTCCTTTATGTATGTAAGTAAAATAAGTATATCTTTTTAGTAAATCTCTTAGTTATCATACTAAAGCGCTCCTTTTATATCCTTCACCAGCGTAATATAAGATAGCTGATTTCCATACTAATGCCCTGCTTATCATCTCTTTGATGCAAGCATTATATGTGGGCTGTACTCACTAATTGCTGGGTAAGCTTTGCTATCCAAGATCACGTAGTACCTCAGTCAAAGTCTTACTATAATCTGTTAGCATACCGCTGGCTTCTATCCTACACACTTACAAAGTACCAAAAATCACACCAAACTATGCTTTGTGCTATGCCAGTGATCCTTGTTTCAAATAAGGAAGCTCTGACTGCAAACAATATCTATGGCAAGTGACTGCTGTAAAACTAGACCCTCCTATTTATTGTTGCGCATGATCAACCTGCACACCCATTGGCGTAGATGACTCCTTCTAACTGTTAGTAGCAACTATAACCAGTGCATGTAACTATAATTTAATTAAGGAACCCTATATCTTATAATAGCAGCAATGCTATACTATAAAACTATAAAGAGAAGTAAACTTAAGAAGTATATACTTACTAAATTTTAATCATTTGAGATGTACATGTGAATGTCTCTTAAATATACCTAGGTAAATGAAGTTCACAAGTATAGTAATACCCCATGCTAGGCGTTAAAAAAGACATTTTAGATATCTCTTATTTTTTATGACGACTTGTGAACTCCACTCTATTTTCTAACATCTATATATATATACTTTTTAAAATTTCCAAATATGGATATTCTGTTAAATAAGAGTCTTTCCTACTAATTACTAATAGGTGCTCATCAAATACGTTATTGCTTTGCTTAGGGCAATTTTACTTATTTACTTAAATGATAATAGATGTATCCCCAAAAATTTAATCTTTAAGGTATGATTTCCTTCTTAGTTTTTTTGTACTTTCTTCCCAAACCTATATCCAATCTAAGTAAAGGTAACTCTTGCAATAAAATCTAAGTGGTCCGCTAAGTAAGAATATAAGTAAGAAGTTAGCATGCCCAATACATTGTTAAATCAGCTCCTGTCTCTTCCCTATGAGCTCTATTAAAAAACACCCTCACGAAACTGTGTTTCTCTTTCTTTTCTTAGGTTTTTATTACTTAAGGGGTGTAGATATAGAAGTTGCTTAATTAAACATAAGTACTTACAAGAGCAAGAGATATGCTCGCTTATGTTTGTTGGTAAGATTCATCTAAGTGCTTGTACATGTCTTATACATTTTTACTTTGCTACTTGAATTATATTAGTACACAACAGGTGGCAGTACCTTCTAACACAGCATACATAGATAGGAAAGCTTCTCTTATAAAATAAATAATATATTAAAATAAGAAAGAGTACTGTCCTATAACTGTCTTATATTCGCGTGTTTGTACAAACGAAGTAAAACAAAAATAAAAGAGCAATACCTATTTTATGAGGGAAAGTGCCCTTGTGAGAGACTATAGTTTTTAAACAGAGAGTACTTCATTAGTATAAATTAATTGAAATACTCCTTAAGATATACTAATAATACGTCTTTGGTAAATACATATTTATTATAGGAGAGGCGCTTGTATTAGAAAGACTCTTGCCTACCCTTGATAAATTATATCTTATAAGTGACTTAACATAGAGAGATAGTTTACGTAGGGGCATTTTATTAAAAAGGAATGCTTAATAATTAAGAGTAACTCTATTAAGTCTTGTAAGTACACCTTATTTTATTTATTTATTAAAAAATACGTTACTTAAATATATGATATAGTCTTAGCGCGTGGAGTATCTTATTTTACACCCTTTTACTAAATAAGAAGGAGATGCTAGAGCTCTTTAAGTAAGCCTTATTTATATAGGGGTTTAAGCTAACACTATAGGTCATGAAAGAGAGGAGAGAGGCTTGTCTACTAGCTCATATTTAATATTAAAGCATAAAGAGCCTATTAAGATATATTTACCATATATTATAAAAAGAAGAGAAGTGTACCTACAATATAGTATACTTTTAGCAAATAATTAAGTAACCTTTTGCACAAGAAAGCAATAGCCTCTGTCAGAGCAAATCCATAACCCAAGGCACTCTCTTTACATAAGTTTATCTAATATATCTTAAGTAATAAGTCAATATATATATATATATACAATTTTAGAAGGAGAAACTTAGTCTCTATTACGCTTCCCTACGTTTTTATAAAAAAGCTTACTTGTTTAACTAAGTATGAAGTATTTCAAATAAACGTGTTAATGCGCCTTATTCCATAAATATGTTTTTACTAGATAGCTTGCTTATTTATAGGGATGTTAAAGGTTACATATTTAGGAAGTCCTCTTTACTTAATTAAAGGGGTACTTTACATTATACTCTATAGGACTTTAGTGGTTGCTTTAGTAAATAGGAGCTTAATTAAGTTCTCTTTGATAATCAATTATTTGCTGTAGGAGTAATTTCCCCTATAAAATGTATACCCTTAAACTTCAGAAGATTTCTACCCTAATTATGACGCGAAAGGGATTTCCTTATATTTCATTAGCAAGTATTTCTCTAGTTAGTAGCAACTTAATTATTAAAGCTCTATAGAGAAAACTGCTGGGGCCCAATATATTATTCTATAAGTTAAGAGGCAAATACCTTCTTCTCCCTTATAAATTACGCGGAGTGTAGGAGGACTCGCTTATAATTATATCCTAAAATATTATGTAATTTAGTACTTAATTTATAGTAGACTCTTAAAGTATTAACAAAAAATGCATTATATCGGGCGTTTACTAATTCATAGAGAAGGATAGCTTAACTCTTTAATTTAAACTTGTTATATATAGAGCAAAGTTACCTATTTCTTACCCTATAGTGTATCTTTATAAAATAAGTAAACGTAAGTAAAATCTTATCTATCTCTAATTAAGACTCGCATGTTCTTCTTTAGTAAAAGTAACACCTTTAGCTCCTTAGGAAGAGATTACTAGTCTTAATAAATAATGGGTTAGCCCTAGTTACGCAAGTATTCCTTATTATATAAACATAGGTCTTATTTAGTACACTTAAGGTATCTTCCATTAATAAAGAGCTATAGATTATTCATAGGCGCCCCTTATTAAAGGAGTCTTTCGCATAACTCCTTATTAAGTCTTACCTATTTTAATAAAGTATGAAGTACTATAATCTTTAGTAATTCTTTAAAAACCCTTAAAATTATGTTAAATATGAAATATCTTATTAAGCTAGACTAGAAGAGTGCTACTTATGCATTCCCTTAGTTATGTTATATATTAATATAAAATAGTTTTGCTTGACAAGGAGAGCTTATCTTATACACCTAATTATTAATATTTAAGGCTTAATTATACCTTATAAATGGCTCTAAGGGGCTCTTCTGCCTGTACTAAGAAGAGGTTCTTTATACAACGCGCAAATAGTTTAATTAGAAGTATAGTGCATCCTTATATATTATAAATAAGTAGGGCTAGTACTTAAATTAAATAACTTTTTCAAAATTATCTATTAAAGTAGAGGGAGTATATCCTTCTTTATAATAACCACGAGTCAGCTCATAATGTACTGCCCTTGTACTAAATAATTGCATATATATAGTAACTTGCTTTATACTAAACTAAAGCGAAGAGAAAACTAGGATAATACTTTTATAAATAAAATGAATTTAAATAACAAATATAGTGAAGAGTCCCCAAAGTCTTTAATAAATAAAGTCTTAAGATAATATAGTTCCCTAGTATAAAAGGTCAGGGATAGTTCGTAAAGAGTAGTATTACTTAATAAAAATACTCTACTAATATTCTAGCTTATTTTCTTTCGCAATTTAGCCCTTAATTTAGTATAGAGTATTAATAAGGTAAGATAACTCTTCTACATTCTTATATAAATTATATAAACTAAAGAAACTCTCCCTTTTAGTAATAAAGACAAGCACTAAACTAGTAAAGGATTATTTGCTTGGTGGAGTTATCTATATTTCTAGGGCTTTATGAAGAGTTATACTATACACTAATAATTATACAAGAAGAACAAGAGAGATTTCCCTTTATATATAAAGTAGATAATAGCCTAGAGAATTGCCTTTAGCTTCATTAGATAGAGTAATAGTAATCTATAAGAGAAAGGGTATTCATATACAACATATAATTATTATAACTAATAGTTAAATAGTATAGTAAATCCTAGCTTTCCTTTAATCTATTATTTCTAAGAAAGAGTGCTGCCCCTTTTTATAAATAAAATAATACTTGCGTTTATATAGTGCAGAGATAATAATTTACCCGCGATAAGTATAAATGACTAAGTAAGAACCCCTAGACTATGTGATATTGTTAAGGACTTATACTTGGAATGCTGGTAGATAAACTTATAGTGAATTACCTTCTTTTCCCTTAACCTGCATTTATCGCTAGAGAAATACACGGCTAGTTCTTTATTAAAGGTTTTAATTTAAAAATAGTATCTACGTGAGTTGTATCTTAGCCTTATATTTATACTAATTATAGATTTTTTTGGAGAGTATACTATTCCATACTTTTTAAAGTAAGCGCATTAAAAATAATATTTAAGAAGTAAAAATTTCGTAAGATTTCTTGCTGTATAAGTATTAATAAAATAATGAATTCTTGCACTCTTTCATTTTATATAAATTAGGGGTTTTCGATTTAAGCTTAATATTAGATTATTAGTGTTGTGCGTATTCCCTCTTACTTAAGGTTATATAGTAACTGTTATTCTAGTGAATATCTTCTTATATGAATAGGGCAAGTGTCAGTACTCTTTAAGTCATAATTATTTCGCTATGGTATTAACTCTTTATACTTGGCAAAAGTGTATCTCTTAAGATACTTTTACCTTTTTTGTGAGAAACTTTAGAAATACCAATGCATTTATATCTAATTAATTTAAGCACTTTGTTAGGAAAGTATATAATTAATAGTTAAATTTATAATTATAGTAAGCTGCGCCCTTTCTTTCATATAAGATATAGAGAAAAGAATTCAGGCAAATCTTGTATTTAAGACTAGTTACTCCCTTAGCATTAATAATTATTCTGTCTTTTCTATAACGCTTGTTTTACTAATAAAAACTTTCGTAAGTATACTCTTTTTTAGAAATAAAATTCCTTTTTTTAATTTAAACTTAAAGTAGAGAGTACTTTAACTTTCTCTAGGGTAAGAGTAACTAATACTTATACAAGAATACTTTGATAATAAGAAAAGATAAAAGACAACTTGCTCCTATAAATATGAAAATTAAAGAGGGGCTGCCTTACCCTATGAATTGTTAATGGAGAATTGCTTGTGTAAATTAATAATAAAATAGGATAGATAGAACATAGATTCCTTATAAAAGCACTTTTTTAATTACTAATAAAGGGAAAAGAACAGTAACTTCTCTCTTCAATAACTACTCTATTGTATCTATTGTAAAGGTTATATTAAATACTTTAGCTTGATTTTAGTGCTTACGAGTTTTAGATACCTTCCTTCTTATAAAATGTGTACTTTTAATTATGAAATAAATTACTTTTTTACGTAGGAAAAGAAGTAATTTTTAGCTCCTATCCTAAAAATAAATTTTTAAGTATATTAATTAGTGAGCATAAACCCTCTCTTTTATAGATAAGGAATAACTAATTTAGCCCCTCAAATATATTTTCTAGTAATAGAGTAAACGTACGCCTTTTCAAAATAATTATCTCTTAAAAAAGCCTAGACCTTTATACTCTTTAATTTAATATTACTTGCAGAGACAGGATACCGTATTTTGTTTGGTTATAGATAATTATCGTTCAACTCTCTCCTTATATAAAAATATGTATAACTAGGTGCCAATTATTTATAAGTTAGTAATATACTCTTTCCTCTCTTATCCTAAGTACTCCATGTTAAACTAAAGGGTACGCTCTTATTATCAAATATGTAAGGTATTTAGGTAACTCATAATATAATAAATAGGAGGAACACTAATTCTCTTGTAGTAAGGTACCATTTACACTTGTATCTTGTATAATAACTTATTGAGTACGGACTCTACTAATAAAAACATTTATGAAAAGGGAGAGTGCTCTATCTTTTTTTAACTATTACTTTACAGAATTAATTATAATAAGACATATTTAAATGCCCTTTTATTGAAAAGAAGCTTAGCAGTACCTATAATAGTATTCCTTTGCTTGCATACTTTTCAAGAAGGTTATAACTAAAAAGATAGAGCTTAAAATACGCTTCCCTTAGTATGTTATAAAAAGTTACTAGAGCAGACAGTAGTACTTTACTCTAACAGTTATACTTTAGTAAAAATGTTATCCTAAGCAACTCTTTCTTCACGGGCTAAAGGCTATAAAGTACTAACTCTTCTAATGAGTACTAAAAAATATAGAGTTATAAATCTAGAGCCAGTAAACATGGGTATGAGTACTTCCTTCTAAATAAAGTATTTGTAAAAATAAGATATTCATTAGGGTTTATTACTTTGAAGTCTAATCTACTTTAGAAAAGTAAAAGGTACATATGCTCTCTTGTAGTATAGGGTATCTGGAGAGACATTCCCTCTCCTATAATATAAAACACGCATTATTCTATAAATTATATTCACAAAGAGTAATATTAATAAAGTCTTTGCTAGAAGGAATTATTTAGCTTAATGTAGATAAGTTCCTATATAATAGCAATAAAGGAAATTGTAAAGCGCGCTCTTTCTAAAAAAAAATACATAGTTAAAGGTGTAAAAGTTGCCTATAAAGGCTCCTCAAGTATTTAGATAAATAATTTGTAGAAGCGGTGATCGTCCTCCTTCCTTTCTATTAGTGTACTCCTTTTGTAACTAGTAGATAGTAAAGACTTATATGATTAGTATTATTAATAGAAGTGTATATCTAGTTAACTTCTCTAAAGTCATAAGGTACAGCGCCATCTCTAGCTCTCCCTTAAAGTATTATTTGTCTAGAACAAGTGGGGTATTTTATAAGGGGTATATTTTCTATAAAATACTAAACTAGGTATTCGCCTATGTTATAAAGAAGCACTCCCATAGACTCAAGTTATTCTAGGAAAACATCTCTATGTGTATAATATCTTCCTACTATAGATGAGTACCCTATTTATTAGTAGACTTATATTTAAGCAATAACTAGCTTACTATCAAGGGTGCTTAATCTCTCTTCTTCCCTTATAGAATTGTACTAGAACTAAGTACTTTTTTTTCACATTATGGAGAAGAGGTGCTACTATATATGCGCTTAAATATAGAGCTTTAAAAAGGTATCTATTATTATTAGAGACTCTTTAATAATCATGAAATGTATACTCTCTTATCAAATATGTAAGAGCTATCTTATTTATATAACTTCATGTATTTGTATAACTACAAATCCCTTCTTAACAAAGATATACACCTAACCTAATACTAAGACAAAAAGGCAGCTCCGCTTCTAGCATATATTTCTATAGAAAATAATTAAAATATAACTATGTACTCTACGCTTTCTTAACTTAAGGGTAAGTAAATACAAGGGGAGTCTAGAATACTCCATTAGCTCTCTTTAGTATAAGATGTAAAAAGGTAATATTCTTTTTCTCCTAAAGAAATGCGGGGTATACTATCTCCTTCCTCTCTATTTACTAGTTATTATAATAAAAATAGGTCACTTATATTTCATAATTAAATAATACAAAGGGTAAGAGAGTGGTATTGCTCTAGTAACTAACGCATGTTAAGTCTAGTATATTATTTATCAGAAGGGTGTCTTACCATAGCGCATCTCTTTAAAATTTATACTACTTAAGCTTTTTTTAACAACTATTTAATTATTTTACTCTAGTAATAGGCGTAGGCACATTTATCACTAACAAAGCATGTAAATCTTAGGGGTAACGCGTCTTTGATATAAGAGAGTTCCCTAAGCAAACTCTTTTCTCTTTAGGATTAGATATAGGCGAAAGTCCAATCTATTAACAAAAACACACTTTAATCATTAGTTAAATAAGAGGAGAGATATATTTTTATACCTTTAACTAACTAAAACTAACTAAAGAAGTTATTAATAAGAGATGCCACTATAGTATGTTGACCTGCACTTTAAATAAGAAAGAGAGCCTAATTACTTAATATAAATAGATGGGTACTTTTCTTTAGTCTATTTTTATTAGTCTATGGAACATACCCTTATTAGTTAACTATTATAGAGGAATTTACTTAAGGATCTTTTAAGATATTTAGAATCTTACTTAAGTATAATCTTGTGCTTTGATACGAGTGGCTGGACCTATTACTTATGTCTTTCATAGAGATTTATAAAGCCCTAGGGAGGTTTTTTCTTTTAAATTCTAATTTGATTCTTTTATTTATATAAGATGATTTAAAAGAAATAGTTTCTAAATTAAATAGGAGTCTTGGAAACCTTAGTGTTTTGGTTTCTATTTATATATAATTACTAATAAATAGTAGGAAAAATGCTTCTGCACGCATCAAAGGTACCCAGAGTATGTAATAACAGCAGTAAAAAGCTATATTTCCAAACTTTATTTTAATTAAAACGAAAATAATTTGTACTCATGAATGAATCAACGAACGATTTCATTTTTATTATGGGCGTCAAGGCAGAACCTCGGCACAGATTGTACTTAGGATTAGACGCGGAATCCATTAATGCATGTATGGAAATAAACTTTTGCCTTAGTTAGTATATAATATAAGCTTTCTTTTATTTGGTCTTTCTTTTCTTTCTATATATTAGGAAATCTAAGAATTCAAATTGCCGTGACATAATCTGTCATTGACCTTTTTAGTTGTTTTTAGTGCTGAAGAAGATATCCTAGACTTGTATAACTTATATAAATATTGTCTACGAATATGGTATCGAAGCTGTAGACAAATAAAGAAAAAGACTTCCTGCAAGCAAAGAAAACGAAGCACAACTTCTTATTTATAAGTTTGAAAATTAGACCTTCGCTTACGGAGGACGGAGATGGAAGAATGGAAGTCAATATCTATAAAGATAAAGGCAGTTGTTAATCCTTAAAAATATTTCTATTATACTAACTAATACAAGACAAAACTTATACCTACAACTAATTTTTCACTTAGATAACTATTCTAAAAATTAAGACAAGAAGAGTAAAGTACAGTTAAAAGAGAAGAAAGAGTAAGGCCAGATATAGTTCTAATGTTTCCTATTTCGTACATAGCTATTTATATACATATAAAATTCATCCTATAGTTCTTTCCATCTCCTTAGATTCCCACCCATACAATGACCTTAAGCCTTACCTATAAACTAAGATATATAATCCAAAAAGAACTGCTTATACTGGTTAGGACAACAAGTAAAAGAGAATAAATATTTAAGCATGCATACTTAGAAATTGAAATTATAGAAGATATCCCAACAAAAAATAAAAAGCAACTCATAACATAATAAATAGAAACTAACTAAGAAGCAAACAGTAGGCATATATCCCTTCCAATAATCACTACTATCGTAATTCAAACAATCCCTTTCTGAACTAACTCCCAAGGTAAAGTTCGATATTAGTGACATCGTATTTTTGGTATGAAACTAAGCGGATTTCCTAAATAGCAAAACATTCTATAAGAAAAGAAGACAAAGCGTTGCACCAAACAAATCTTCTTTTTCTACAATATATGCTATATGCTGCTCTTACAATTTTATGTTCTTACATATTATGTGCATTGGAATTGATTCTTGTAAACAAAATACTCTTTTTGGGCAGTCACTTTGTGGTATAAAATTACATCAAACTAAACTAAGAATTTGAATGACTCGCAATCAATCTAGGTTTTCCATGAATGGTAATAAAAAGGGCATAGAGTTACGAACTAGGAAATAATCCAAAGGACGTGGATCCGTTTTTCGTAGATAATTATGTGGTGATAATTTGCTTGATATATGTTTATGCTATCTACGCGTTCTTTCTAATGAGCCAAGCCTAAATTCTCACTTTTTGGAAAAACAGAAGCAGCCATTTGCAATTTCATCCCTTTTTCTTCTAAAGAGAATTATTCTAGCAATTTTGGAATATTTATTTCTTCTGGAAAACATACAAATAATTTAATTTTAGTTAAAATTTGTGATGAGTGTACCCATTCCAAGCTATACCAATCTATATAAGGATACTTACAAACAATAGGAGAATACATAAAGGATTGTAAATAAAAGATAGATCTGACCCGCCTTAAAGTCAATGCTCTCGTAATGGTAATGATTGATAATTATAGTTTTTATGAAATTTTTTATTGGCTGGCATCTAAGCACTAATAAGCTACTTGGTCGACCTCCGTTCTCTGCTGTTAGCGATACATTTCCACCGGTAGAGTAAAGTAATAGAATTTATCATATGAGTACAACCGCGTGTTACTACAAAAATCAAAATATACAACCTTCTATTTCTTCTTATAGATTTTTAATTATAGAATTTGGTGTTGCACCTAAATCTGACAAGATACTATTTTATTTAGATCTAAAATAACCTATAAAATATTCCAAAATTATTATACTTCGATTGTTGTTTGAAAACATTATTTTATTTTATAATACGTTATAGAAACCACTGCTATATTTATATACTTTTTATATTGTATTCTTTCGTAGGCATAGGATAGCGTTCTTAAGCAACAGTAAATAATCTATGCTAAGATGTCGTCTGCTTTCCCCTTTCTTTACTTTTTCTCTTTATATTATATATAATAACATTTATAAAACGCGAAGTATACCTAACTATTCTCTTTCTCTAATATTATAACAAAACACTGCAGGATTCCTTCTATCCTTTTATCTCTGCCTGGCTATGATGATGCGAGTAGCCCATTCTAACACATAACAATGCATATTTCGAAACAACCCTATACTTGTAGAACTCTCTATTATAAAATGATAAGCGAGGCTTTTTAAATGAGAAAAAGAGTTAAAATACTAATACTTATTGGTGGTAATCACTGTCAAAGTTGGAAGTTGGCACTACTATAATTTATAGAAATAATTCCTTTTTGTATTTATGTATGTGATATAACCAACCATAGCGGATCCTTAGAAACTACTAGATTAGAGTACGAATCTAACTATTTTCTATTTCTCGATAACGAAGCATTTCCTCCTTTTTCGATTCGAGTTAGCTTTGCTATTTTCTTTAGATATTTTCAAGGTACTTACTCTTGTGTTGGAATTATTGTTATTAAATTATTAAAGCATTGGGTATAGAGTTAGCGATTTAGGCTTCTTTATGAAATCGATAGGAATCTAAAAAAACTCTTTCCTTACTTATTACTTACAGTTATTGCCCAGCGAATAGAATATCATTTATTTATGACTAGAATGTGCATTATAGCTGAGTTGAATATAGCACTCTTCTATTTTTCCAACTTCTCCTCACAACACGAGACCTACTTTCTATTCTTTTTTATAAATCAGAATGATGTTTTCCAGAAATATCTCATTATAAACTGCTGCAGTACCAATGTTTACGTGGCATGTATTCATTCCTTGCTCTAAGCGAATCCTCTCTCGAATAGAGAATAATATTCGTAGGCAATTTTTTAATTATTGTTAATTCTACATTTAAATTTGTATTTTTTTTTCACTTTTCATTTATTAACCTATCTATGTTCTAGAAAGTCACTCGCCTTATCTAATAAAATAGAAAAATAGATCTCCAAATCATCATTCATGTAGAATAGTATGTTTCACCTCTAGTCTTTAGATTAAAACATCTTGCTCAAAATATACACAAATTTCAACTGAAATTTTTGCTTTCTTCTGCGGAGAGAATTTGTAGCATCCTTGGACCTCCAGTAGTAGATCTTTCAGGATAGTGAATAGTTTAGACTAATGTGCTAGAATCTTTCGCTGTGCCTAGACAAGTAGGATAGCCCGATGTTGACTCCAGGGGAGTAGGAAAACAAGGGTATCTAGAAAGTCCAAACACGGGAATCTAGAAAGTCAGCATTTCTTCGGAAAGCATCCCATTCTCTCTACAGGTTAGTCTCATACACTGGAACGCAGCTAGCATGGTACAGGTTCGTCCAAGTCAGAGAAAGAATGATAGCGGAGCCTGCCGTCAGAGCAAAAGACCTCAAAGGATGTTGTCTCCAAGCAACCGGATTGCACCAAGGGTTGCTGTACCAAAGTGAGACTGGCCAGCGCGACATGTGTTGGTGTACGTCGGCGACTAGTCTGCTATCTTCTTCCTAAAGCATTCTCTTTTAGCGCGCATAGAAAATGAATAGGATTTCAATAGGACATATAAGATATGTGTTAGTGCTAGTCAGTAAGGTCATTTATATTTGATCACTTTAGAAGACAGAAGCTTTCTTATTAATCAGCGCGTACTTCATAAGAAAGGAAGTTTCATACAGGAAATCTCTTCTATACTCTCTCCTAAAAAGTTCTTACTTAATCTGAACCTTTTAGTTAAGGAACTCTACAACTATCTATTTTATATGAAAGAGAAGACTATTCTATTATCATTACTATACTATCTAGAAATAATTAAGTTTTATCTATACTTAAGGACACAACAAGTATATCCTGCCCTTTTACAGAGTATCTTATGTAAAAGGATAAACTAGAGTATTATTACTGGCTTACTTAATATAATAAGTAGTACTAGAACTAAATGTAACGCAAAGCGTCTTTTATAAGTAACTGATAAAGTATAAAATATAGTACAAGATTAGAGCACTCTCCCTTCTATAAAAGCTAAATAAAGAATGGTTCTTTTCTCTTAAGAGTATGCGTCTTATAGAATAACTTAAGCATACTTGTAGATTATAAAAAGATAGAAACAGGTAACCCTCCCCTAAATAAAGGTACTTAAGCATAATCAATTTCTTTTTAAGATCACTGCCCCTACTTACTATTTAGTATACTATAGAATCATTATGTAAGAGATTAGAATGACTTACTTCTTCTAATTTTAATAAAAAGAGTGACTCTTATTTTACCATACTCTTAATCTAAGAAAACGTATACGCTTTCTAACATAGATATGTAATAATGCATTATATATATAAAGAAAATAACCTTTGCCTTACTTAATTACTTCTTAGCTTTATAATAATAAGGATTATATCTTAAGCCTTAATTTATTAATGCAAGGAATGCATAGTAAGATGTACTATTAATTATAAATAGGAGTGTATCTTCCCTTATTTTCCCTAATCCAGTTAGAGAGTAAAGAGGTAGAACTATCTTTCATAAAGTGTATTCTAGATGAGAAAGACTCTCTTAGGTAAGTAGCCATCTTCTATTTGGTAAGTAAAAACTCTTTCTAGTAAGAAACTTTCCTTATATCAATCCATTCTACCTATTTATAGAAGATTATTTGCTATTTTTTTATAGAAGAGCGCCTTTGTGATTCTCTAAAATATTTGAAAGGTGTACTAGTTTTTCTTATGGTTAAGAAATAGTTAGAATTTAAGCATGCTATACCATTTTCTTAAATAAATCATTAGGCAAAGTGTTACTAGTACCTATTTCATATGCGTATCTTATAAAAAAAGTTCACGAGTCATATACCAAGCTATTTCTTAATGACTTAAAAATTCATACATACTCGTAATACACCTTACTAGTTAAGATTAGAGAGTATAGTTAGCCTAGACTATTCCCTTAGTAATATTTTAATTTATTATAGGAAGGAACTAACTATATCATCTCTTAAGTATTAGTTTGTGTAAAGCATGTACCTTCTCTTACTTATTAGCTAAAGTAATCTTGCATCTTAGAGAGTAGCCTTAAAATCATTCCTGTCTTATCTAAGTGCCCTAAACTATATAATAAATGAAGGCGAAAATAGAAAGATAAGTTCTTATATCATCATATCATAGTAAAATAATGAAAAGTACTACTCTAAAATAGGTCTTCTATAGTATAGGGAAAGAGCTTTTCTTATAAGTAGACATAGGTTCTTCCCTTTTATAAACAGTTACTCTATTAAAATTAAACCTAATTACCAATGTTAGAGCTAAAGTACTATGACTAGTTTCACCTAAGTCTATTGCCATATAAGAAGAGACATACTCCTTCTTAAAAATCATAGATATGTTTGGTAAATACGATTCTTTTCTAACATAAAATTATG
Organism: Plantago elongata; assembly: GCA_036897095.1. NCBI lineage: Eukaryota > Viridiplantae > Streptophyta > Magnoliopsida > Lamiales > Plantaginaceae > Plantago > Plantago elongata. The sequence continues at coordinate 24,345 of JAYMSP010000589.1, forward strand.
AAAGGGTGCTCTAAGCATAGACTCTTTTAGATAGTATCTCTTGGTTATTACTTATTCTAGTAAGTAAAAAAGAGAGTATTACCCCTAGTATTCTATAAATATGGGTCTATGACTCTAAAAAATAAATAATATATAAATGAAACTTTAGGGCAAGCGTATCCCTATCTCCTACCTAAGTATAATCAAGTAAGATATTCCACGCTCTCTCTATGATTTATATTAGTTAATTCTATAAGAATTAATTTTCTAATTTATAGAAAGCGTAGGATACGTATAACCTTCTTCTTTTACTTAAAATATACGGAGTATTTGTTGCTACGTGTAAGCTACGACTATTATCTATAGATGTGTACTCTTAATAAATATATTCATTCTTAGAGAAGCTATGTTATAAAGTACTTTTCTTTCCTTGTAAGGAAAAGGTAATATACTCTTTTACCTTTTACTTTATAATTATTAAGTGTAATAAGTATTCACTAACCTTTTTATTAAAACAGGATACCTTAAGTGCTTTTATACCTTGATAGAATAGTTTCTTCCTTAACTATTCTAATGAATCATAGAAAAAGGTTAACTACATAATAAGAGAGTTCACCAAGAGTACCCTAAAAGGGTATTACTATAGAAACATTTATCACTTATATATTTTATGACTAAGAAGACTTAACAACTTAACACTTGAGTAAGAAAGGGTCTCTGCCCTCTTCTCTATAAATGAATAATTTAAAAGGGTATAAGTGTATTACTCTATCTTTATATGAGAGTTTATTTTATTTAATTTAAGGAACTAAAATAGTAATAAAGCTCTTTATCTATAGTACATAGTATACACGTCTTTTCTATATTCTAGGGGTAATTCATACTTATAAGCCTAAATATATAAATGACTCTAGATTATTTAAAGGGACTTCTTTAATAAAAGAAGCCTATATTTTATGTACCCTCCTAAATTAGAACTTATGCTTAAGAGTAGAGCATGTTATTATTCTTTACCCTTAACACTTTTACCCTATAAAATATTTAAGACTTTAGTAATTGCCAAGCGTACTTTCACGTTACCCTAATAATCTCAAGGTTTATTAGGAGCAGAGATTCTTTTTCTTCCTAGTATTATAATGTGCTCTTTACTGATAGAAATCTTCATTATAAAGTAAAGTATTGCAGGTAATTTACTATATATAATTAATTTAAAGAGCTTTATAGGCCATACTTCTCTTAGCAAATAATTCGTCCTAGAGTACTGGGCATTACTAAGATTTTTAGGAACATAGTATGTTAGTACTTAATCATATAAGTCTTTAGGGGTATCCTCAAAAGTATCTTATAGTTTTACCTTTATATAATAATAAGTGAGTGTATCCTATATTCGACATATACAAGAGCATTTTTATGCCTTTTAAAGAAAGGTCTTATATACCCTGGCGTTTATTCGTAGATACAAAAAAGAGGTAAGAACTAGTTACTATATCACAATCACAGCACCTTTTTAATATACTAATAGAATATGGTACTCCCTTTATATGTGTTATAGTTTAATACTTTTAGCTAGAGAAAGAGTTTTACCTTCTTCTATAAAGTCTTAAGTAATTCATTAATTTATAGTATTAAGAGTAAGAGAACTATATCTGTCCTTATAAAAATACTAGTTATATAGATTTAAGATACCCTCATAAAGGTCAGTTTAAAACATTTTATAGTAATACTTTAAAGGTTGTAACATATTTAAAATTACATAATATTCAAGATAGAATTAACAGAGTATTTACTAGATAGCCCCTAATGTTCTCTTGTACAAATATAAAGTAAAGGCAAATATCTAGTTATTTTAATAGAATATACTCTCTAGTAGTGTACTAAGCGCTATACCTTATTATATTTTAAAATGACTTCATTTAGGTACTGCATACTATAGTTATATAAAATAGGTTAACTTATTAAACACAAGAAAAAGGTAAAGTTCCTTCGCGCTTATGATATTCTCTAGTACTCCTGAAGTAATACTAACCTATTAAATGAGTCTATCCTAGTAACTCGTGCCTGGAGCATTAGCTTATAAAGAAGAAAGCTTTACTAGTGGTCCTTTACCTTTTTATAAAGGTGTGCAATTGCTAAAATATCTGTATTAGAAACTTATACTTTATATAAGAATAACACTTTGTGAAATATCTAAATTCTTATATAATTTTATAGTTAATAAAAAGATTTATTATTCGAGAAGGGGAAGTTTTCTAATCTTATCACTCCCTTGGTTACATTACAAGGCGTTGCATCTAAAATATCTAAAATCATGCAATGCGAGAGTATTTCCATCCTTGTCTTAAGTATCCTTTTTTTATATTATAAATTATACAATTGAAAATTATGTTATGCTCTTTATTTACCCTCTTTTACCCTGCCGGAAAGCCAAAACAAAGGGAATACTGGTAACATAACAGAATAAAAAATAAAGGTATATGTCATACTACAGTAAAGAAATCGTTGCACCAATCCCGAAATGGGATGTAACGAGATGTGAGTTTTTCACTTTATTGAGGTTCTCTCACTAAAGAAGAATTCAATCAGACAGTTTTCCCTGCTAAGTTAGTTAATAAGATAGTTCTTTATCTAATTCACAAGATTTCTTATAAGTGAAATTCATAAAACAAGACCTAGATCCATATGTCTATAAAATCTCTCATTATATTGGAATACTTAGTATATGAGAAGATATGCCTATTCTTTTTCGCTTTAATAAGAAGATCCATCTTAATAGTTTTTAGTTATTTAATACTCGGCTATAGACACCGACCGAAATAAGCCCAATATTTTCTTTTTTAGTTAATATAAGCCTCTCTCTTTTTTCGAAGTAAAAGCTATTTATCCTATTTTTTGATGAAAGTATTCTATACTATAATCACTATTATCTGTACATTAATGAATTTTGCTCGATAGTTCGATAGTAATATACAGCCCTAAAAAAATGAAAGGTTATTCTAAGAGATTTGTTGAAATTATAAAGCACAAGGACAGTTAGCTTTGTGTTATACCTATGTTACATGCGTGTCGTAGCTGTTATAACCCCTATATTCCTACATTAACCTTTATTTTTATTATATTACCAATCTGTTTTTGTATACCTCATTACAAAAAAAACTACTACTCTGGCATATTCTAACATTCATTTACTATACAAGCTATAAATACGAAGAACGAAATATAGCAAACAATTACTCCATCCAAATCCATTTATGCAACGATATTGGTTTTCATATCTGATAGATTTTGAGACACATCAACATGAAATACTTGTTTACTAGGAGACTCTAGTAGAAATAGAAATTCCTTAGTTATAGATTTAGAAAACAACGTAAAAGAGAAAACAAAGACATCTGTGCAAAGTTCCATACGCCTAGGTTGTAGTACATAATACCATATTTACAACCAATTTCATCTTTTTCACTTTATTAATTTACAGCGCTGCATCTACTTAGTACTCGTTAGACTTTGGAGTCCACACACGAACGAATACTCTTTTAGCAAAGCCTTATATCGAATCCAAGCCTTGACTGACAAAATAGGAAGATTGTAGTATAATTTAGACATCTTAAAAAGAAATCGTTGCACCAACAAAAAACGTTTCATTCTTAAAAAATAATGAGATAAAAGGAAAACACAAACAAATAGGGTAACAGGACTATTAAGGGCGCACTAGAAACATTTTAACTATAAATATAACAACAGACTTTAGGGAAAAGAGAAAAATATTCGGAGCTTTTTCTAATTTATAGACTTAATTACTTCATTTATTTTACTTACTCCTTGTAGTATCTAATCTATAAGATATAAGACTTCCACAATATGAAAAAATACACTTCTCCATGCAATCTTGTATAAATGAAATAAACAAGGTATTCACACATATACATATTGCCAAGAAAAACTCTATTTGAAATCGACGCCTAAAAGACTTTTTGATAGAGTATGTATGATAAAAGAATAAAAGAAATGTGTAGTAGGTTTCGCGAATAACTAATATTAAGAGTTTAGGAATTTATAAAACAATTGACACGAGCAACGAATTCTCTCAACTTAAGTAGTATTGGACTTTGCAATACAATCTTGTTGTACGTATTAAGAAGAAAAGAGAGTAAAATGAGATTCTATATTATTTATATCAATATCGATTCCTCAAGCATACCAGAAACTTATAACTGTCGACTTAACTTAGGAAAAGAATACTAATAAAACGTTTATATAATACAAAATTGAACATAATAGTTAATGCATGTATAAGAATCTAAAATAGTAAAATAGGGAGCTGCTTTGTATTCGTTAAGTAAATGGGGTGGCTACTCAGTCATGCAATTTATAACATGAAAACCGGCGTTGCACCTAAAAATGCATATAAATTGAAAGGTACAATTATACAATTAAAGGGTAACCGCCAATAAAGAAGAAATAGAACCGAAACAACTGAAAGATCTACCCCAAATTTCAAACAACAAAATGATAAGTCTATGCTACCCAACCAACATCAATACGTGTTAACGAGAAATTGAGTACCTAGTTCGTCTTAAACAGCTACCAATTCCCGTAAAGTATAGAAAAGATATCTATCTCCTGTATGAAACTAGTTCTGTGAAAAAAGAATATGTATTTCTCAACTCTTATGTATGTAGTCCTTACTTACATCTCTTCTACGTGGATGAATGGAATGAATATACAAGCTAAGAACGCAAAGATACAAATAAATGAAATAGAGAAAAACAAGAGTCAGTCGAAGACAATGCGCACTCTATGACAGTTCTACGTGTTGTCATAAATTTAAGCAAACTTCTTTAATTACTTTAATTAATAATGTTTGGATTCTAAGTAGTTAGTTTCGTACATAGGTATTTCTATACTTAGTTTTGAAATTCATACCTTATCTTTTCTGGTACTCATATTTCCTACCATTTAACCCATTTGCTAAGTCTAATCTCTTTCTATTTAGTAATTTAGAAAGCATTTTACAACATGTTTGTAACAAACGAGTTTATCTTCTCGAAAGATATATTCTTTATTATTAGACATTTTAGCTTTTTGCTGTTGATATGTATGGTTATGGGTTTGGCGAGACTTTTTGCTGGGAACAATCTCTTACAAAAGGTGAAAAGACTGCCTTCTGTGTAGCTTTTTATATTCCTAATTCCTTTACAACAAATCTTTTACTTTACTACAAGCCTCCTTTAGAAGAGGAAACATTAGAAAGATAGCAACAATTACAAATGTGAAATTGAATCAATTTACGCAATGACATTATCTTTTTTCATATCCGATAGATTTGAGACATATCAACGCTAAATTCGGGGTTTACTAGGAGAAAAGGGGTAATTGCCTAGTTATAGAAGAAGGCTTGAAAGGAGATTACTTATACTAGCTACGAATTCATTTTGGATTAGAGTTAGAAGAGAATACATCAATGACTTAAGCCGTCTACTCTTTCTTTGCATTTTAGTAATAAGAAAAAACTGGCAGCTATCTATATTAATATGAATTCTAGATCACTCCTTTGAATGTAAGAAATCACGAAAGAAATACGCAGATTTTATATGTGGAGACCTAACTGTAAGATTTTTTTATAAAAGAAGTCGATCAACTATTCTGTATAGTGTTCTTATCTTTGGGTAGAAAAGCAAATAACAAACAGTTGTTGGCAATAGGTTGTTGTATTACTCTATTAGTAGGTGTGAGAGGTAGAAGCCCACATTCCTTGCAAGGTACTTGTAATTTGTATTTAGCAACTATTATTTAGATTTAGGGAGGAAAAGAAAGCACATTGGTAGAGTAATATAATTGACAAAGCAAAGAACAGAAAGCATCTAACTCATATAAGAAAGATTCTATACACAACATACAATTCTATATTATTATACTATCTATATAACTATACAACGAAGCCTTTTCTTTTTTCCCCAAGGAAGGACAGCTAACGTATCCTAAGCGTAACTTTTTGTAATTGTAATATAGAAGAAGATTCGAATAATTCATAGATCATTCCAACAAAAAAGGATAGATAAGTAATTAACTAGTAGAGGACAAAATGACTTTATATTTTAAATATAGAAATAGAAAATATAGATTAATACACATCTAATTAATTTGCGAGAATTTATCCCTTTCTTTTCCATCAGAAACCGTACCTTTATTACATTGTTGTGAACTAAATCTTTTCCAAAAAGTGAATAACGCCCTAAAAAAAATAACCCCATGTTGTATTCTTACTATTAACACCAATATCAATACGCGTTAACCGAAATTAGAGAAATAAAGTACCTAGCTTCTTTAGGCAATTACTAATTCTTCTGAAACAACAAGGCAGAAAGGCAGAACGTGCTACATGAAAACTAAACTTTACTTTGTTATGAAAGGAAAGAGGTTGAGTCAACCGAAGACAAAACAACTCATCCTATGACAGGTTCTACTCATGAAGTTAATTGATTTGACTCTAGGAAGAAATAATGACTACGTACGAGAGAAGTTCTATCATTATCAAATCAATACCAAAGAATAGGATCTAATCTACTAGAATCTTTAAATAAACAACCGACCTATACCCTCTGTACCTTTACGAAACGAGGAAAACACAAAACAATCTATCTTCCTTCTGCTATGGTTACCACATTTACTTTTTTTATTAAATCTATTTAGTATTATATTACTATTTACAGCTAAGGCGGGACGGGAGGAATCCACTTTAGTTTACTAGCCATGCCAAATTTTATATGATTCTAACGTGACATAAAGAACCGGAGACTTTTGCTTTGACTTTACTTGTCATCAATTCCTTAAGATAGAACTTTGTAGTTTACACAGGAGCCAACCTACCATTTGTTTTAAGTCAAATCCTATATTTTTCTATTATAAGGGGTAAGTGTATGCAATGCTCTATGTATGACAAATGATTATGTTTACAATATATTTTCTATTTAAGAAGGAACCAACCAAAAAAGTAAATGTTGTAATATATATATATATAATAGGGTAACTCGTTAGGGTATAAGGTAACTAAGTGAGAGTGAGTCCTAAAAGAAACTTAATCATTTATAAGAAAATTAAGGGGGTATTATATAGAAATTGCTTTACTAGACATTGACTTGTAGAAATAATTAATACTAGAGAGTTTTAGAGGTAAGATGAACTAATAAGGTGTTACATTGCTCTGTTAACTTTCACACTCTTTGTTTTATATGCGAGATCAAAACCCTTTCTTAAGTATAATCCAATATTCTTTGTAGTAAGCACCCATTATTGTTGTGTAATAAAATCAAAATATCTATACACTTCCTTTTTGTTTAGTTATGAGGCGCCTTCTCTCCTTAATAAATACTACTTCGTTGCCTTACATGTTATATACCATTTCTAATTCTTAGGTACTGCAAGGTATAATGCTTTGATTTGAGGACTACACATCAATATAGAGCTACAATTTCATACTTAAGTCATACTCGATAGCTATAAGAATTAATAATTGTCTATGTTGTGTTCTCTCCTAAATTAAACCTAAATTCAAATTATATACCATATTATGGTACTTCTAATCTAAGGTATTCTTTATTTGAATCTTACCTTGCATATAAGTTCTTGATATATGAATATGACCGAAGTATGCCAGTGACTAAACCCTTTACCTTTATGATGATTTAATTCTACTTTTACTTAAGGAATTCGCCTTGATAACTCCACCTATCAGTGTTGTCCCTTACTTTTCTCACAAAATCTTTATTTATGTTGTACTTAGTCAATAATTAATGAGCGTGCTTTGAAAGTAAAAATTATATAATATACCCAACCTAAGTTATAGGAATACCCCAAGAATGTCTACACCAAAGTACAAACAAGAGAGGTGCCTTATTATGCTTACTCATTTATTTATTTTAAGAATTGGAAGTGATATACCTAGTAATTGATACTATAATTTGTCTCTATATTTAAGAGTTTACTTATACTATACACTTACTTTTATAGAAATCTATCGTCTATCTCATAAGGAATTATAAACTAACCAAGAAGGTTTTAGAAAATATATTTAAAGCTATGAGAAGTCCTAGCCAATAGAATCTATACTAAAAGTAACTTCAGTACGCGCTCTCTATTTGTTGTGGTTCATAGATAATAATGTCCCATAAAAGCTAATGTACTCCTGTTAAAATATATAAGTAGTATAGGAAGAGAGGAGAAGAGAACCTTACCAACCTTTAAGAGTAATTTATTGTTACAAATTACTTAGAAAGAAAGAGATACTTATGAAAAGGAAAACGTTAGAAAAATAGTTGTCACATACATAAGATACAAGTACATAGCACATAGAGTAAGAAATCCTAGTCATAAATAAGATAAATTGAAAGGAATAAACCAAGATTCATAATTAGCCATCATTAGTCAAATGCCTTAGAGATAAGAGCTCTTCTTTTATCTTTGTAGTAGTTCCTTTAGTAATATAATGTACTTTATACCAACATATAGAGTATACCCCAAATAAAGTACTTTGTCTTTCTATTCTAACCATTACTTACTTCTTTCTAAATTTACTTGGGTTTGCTTATATAAAGAAAGATACGAAAGGCCCTTCCTCTATTCCCTCTTTGTTATAGTATTTTATAGAGATATTATGGTTGTTGCTAGACTTACTTCTAAATATATTTATATTATATATTCCTTACTACCTCGTTATAGTATAGTCTACCCTATCTTCTCTAGTACACAAATCCTAGGTGTTAAACATGTTACATAAACTACCCTTACCAAATAGAAGTTTCCTAGTAATGTATAGTACCTAGCGTGCCTCCCCTTTATTAAATATCATCATCTAGTGTAGTCTAAGTCAACATGGTGTCTTGCCGAAACAATATTTTATGAGTATAGAAATGAGTATAAGTCTACTAAGCTATGTCTTCTTAAAGGTATTTGTGCGCGTGTTATAAGTCCTAGATGCGTTCATTTATTTAATAATATACAGTTCTTGGGTATCTAGATATAGGATATATAGTGTACTAACCAAAATAAGGTATCTTCGTAGTATAAATAAATCGGAGTGCGTGAAATACAAATGTGGGGTTATTGTCTCCTAAGTAAAAGGTAAATTAGGTATGTGCATAGGGAAGTTCTTAATAAATTTAATAGGGAATGCTCTCTTTGTAAGGATACGAACATGAAAGGGTATAACTACATTCTAACTTAGATAGTAACCATGTGTGCAACAAAAGGATAAGGTAATGTAATAAAGGATCCTCTCCTCTATATACTCCATAAGCTAGAAGACAACTAAGAAGAAAAGCTATGTTTTGGTCTAGTACTAATACACCTTTTTACATAGAGTAACCTCAAAAGTAAGGAAAGAAAGAGACTTATAATAAGGAAGTTTCTCTTTATACGTGTAGCCTATAAACTAGTAAATAAAGCTAGTAAAGTACGTTACCGAAGTAGTCCTAGATCCTATATTAATAGAGTAAAGGGAGAAATACTTAAGTGATGTAACTTGTGGTGAATTCTTATACTAAAAAATCTTCTTGGAATAACAGCTATCTAATTCTTTGTAGTAACTGGAAATGCTAACCTCTAACATGCTCTACTCCTAGAACAACTATCTTATAGATCCCACTTCTTTTATAACTTTTAAGTATGAGACTACAACCAATAATGTCTATGATATAGTTTCGTGTAAAGACAAGATATAATAACGTGTATAATATGCTAGTAAAGTAAATATGAAAAATGAAGAGATAGCTCAAAAGGTAGCTTTTGTCGTACTATAGTATGATATGAAAATAAATTGATTTAGTAAGGTATGTTTCTTCCAATAATGAAAACTATACTAGGCCTTTGCTAGAGTATTCCTTTACAATGCTAGAAAATGATAAGACCAAGGTAATTACGTATTTATTACGTATTTAAAGTGATGTGTCATAAGGTAACAATAGGATTCTAAGACTAAAACATATACAAACAAAGATAGAAGTCTATAACTAAGTCATAGTATAAAGCTTAACTACTAAATATAAGAGAATACTACAAGGCACATAGTACTGGATGGATGCCATACATCCCTTTCATCATTAAGAACATAAAGGTACTTCACTTTTATAGGTTTTATGTGAGCTATGTACAATGCCTTTATTACTCTTCTTTCATTTTTATAAAATTCAATACGTGTAAATACCAATATAAATGGGGTACTTCTCTTACTTAGCCCTGTATACCTTCGCTCTTACTTTGTACTTTTTGGAATATTGTGGAATACCCTCTCTATTTACTTTAATAAGGGAATAATGTGTTTACTTAGGAAAGCCATATAATAATCTTAGTAGTTCATAATATTTATATGATCTTTATGGTAGGTTCTCTCTTATTTTACTATGTATACGTCTTGACTTCTTCTATAGGTGATATTCTATGCGCATCATAATTCTATTTAGTATTTAAAATTCAAGACGTTACTTTATTCTATACTTTCTCTTTGTTGTGTTGTATACTATAGCTAGCTTATTTTTTAGTTTAACCTTCTTTTCTAACTACCCAACAATCTTGTCTTTCTTATATTTACTCGATGCAGTACCCAGCACACCTATGAAATGAAATATTTATCCTTGTCAGGAGTAAAGGAACTTGTAGAAAGGTATAATAGAATCTATTAAATAACTTAGGATAACTTAAGTGTGTAAGTATGCTCGGAAGAGTTCTCTATCTTCTATAAGACTCAGGAAAATGCATGCTTAAGTATTTATCAGGTATTCCATACTATACGTAAGAGACACTTATTTCTTTAATAAATGCTTAATCGCTTAAGTAAGGGTTACTATTTAATATATATAATAGTATTCCCTATAGTACCTACATATTCAGGATTGGCTAATAGGAGGAGGTAATATACTGCTAGCTATAGTTTAAGCGAAGCTGGTATACTAGAGTATATACATAAATTTAATTTATACTATATAAAGCAATTATACGTTACCTAGAAAGTTTCCTATTATATAAGGGTTGGACTTTTATTATTTAAAAATCATTTACTAAAAAAGAGGGATGCACTATTTACCCAATACCTTTACCAACTAACATTTATATGAAATATATGAAAGTACTTATAATTCTATTACTTCTCTATTGAAATATGTTATCATTAAGAGATAAATCTCTTTGTTATTACATTAAGAAGTATGAAAGGATTCCTCTTTGTAAGGGTTTAGCTTATTGAATACATAGCATTTCTATGCTAATTCTATGCTAAGAAGGTCAGAGTTTTCTCTATAAAGTCTTTGATTATAAGACACTAGTAATAGAATACTTTGGGGCAGAGCAGATTCTTGGGGCATCTCTTTATTAATAATTGTACTAAAAAGAGGGGCTATTTTGTCCCTATAGGATGATATAGGAAGAGGCTTACTCTTCTTTATAAATAAACTATAATAAATAACATTATAAGGGGCCGGCCTCTTGTACATGACAAAGTATAAGTCTTATTTCTATAAACTATTAATAAAGAAGAATAAAAAAATTATAATACTATATTAAAGAAAGGTACCACGCGTAGCTCTGATATATTTAGTAAAAACTGTTAAAGTCTACATTAGTATATAATTCTAGAGAGTAACTACTTACTCTATAGGGGAAGGACGTAGCTCCCCTAAGATAGGGATCTTAATAGTTAAGTACTAAAAAAGAGCGTGCACCTTTCATGGAGCAATCCCTTTGAGATAAATAGTAGCTCTTTTGTAACATATTAAAGTACTTCTATACTTTACTAGGAAAATTATACCTTCGTTTAACTATTATGCATTAGTGCCTTACGTAGTAGATAGTAATGTCTTCTTAACATAAATATTTATAACTTAATATATTAGGCTTGAATAACTATTCTTTCTTTAAACCTGACACAAATTTAGGTGCTTAAAAAAGAATATATCTTTAATCGATTTTAATCTAAAATGCGTTTAAACAGGTGTTTTTACATATTTCATATGGAGTTTATCACTAACATTTTATTTTATATTTTATAGTAAGGATAAGACGGCACAGTTATTCTCGTCTTTGTTTATTAATCATATAATTTATAATAAATAAGTATTGTAGAGTACTGGCGTTATACTATAGAGATACATAGGTAATACTTAAATAGAAAGCTTTGCTTTATGTACCAGTTACTTAATATTTATTATAGACTAGTTTACTAGTTATTTGTACTTTTATAGAGAAAACTCTATTATAAATATATAAAGATACAAGGCATAGACTTAAGGGGCATACTCTTCTTACTCCCTTATTAACTATTAGATAAGTCCTACCCTTTAAATATTTAAATAATTTTATAAAATAGTTGTCTAGAAATATAATTACTAAAATATTAAGTAATACTTATATCTTACAGCGCAGTTATTTCCTAGGGGATAGAGAGTCGTTAAGTCTTGTCTTACACCTTAAAAAAAAAAGAAGCTTGTAGTATGAGATATCTATGAAGAGCTTATATTATATACGAGAAAAGTTATACCCATATTTATTTGCGAAACCTAATTTTTTCTAGGAAAGAAAGTACTATAACTAGGTAGACCGTGCCACTCTTACCTTAAACTACTTCTCCATGGAGAGTCTAGATTTATAACATTTATAGCACTAATTGACTCTAATACTCTAACAAATAATTAAGACTTGTATCTCTCTTTCTCCAAAACAATTAATCAAGAATTTATATAACACTAAAGAGAGCACTTATTACTAATGAGCGAGTAAGAACTATTTCATAATTACTTCATTAAATGTATTATATAAACTAGAGGTTTGTAATTAATACTTTAAGATAAGTTAATTAAAAAGTTGTCACAATTAGTAAATAAGGCTTCTCTTCTTTGTTATCTCTATAGGAGATTACATTCTATCTAGTAGTTATTTAATAATATTTTAATTAACATAGCGAGTCTTAAGTACTAAGTTCTTTAATACAAGGTATACCTAAGAGGGCTCTTTAATAAGGTATGTTATTAACCTTAAGGGTTAAATACTAGAGATAGTGAGCGTACTTTTCCATTATACTTAAGAAGAGATTAGTTATCCTTTATTAAGTATACTTTTCTATAATAACCCCCAAGACTTAAAAAAGCAGTAACATATTTTATACCTGCTAAAGATAGTAAAAAGTACTCTCTTTCCATAGAAACGTAAATAACTTTACCTTCTTAGAATGGATATAATCTTCTTCCTTTTCATGCAGCTTAGTCCTCTTTAATAGTTATTCATACGTAATAATTAAGTCACTTGTAATTTAAAGGACATAAGGGAAAAGTAGCTCCCTCTTTATATCTATATAGAGTACTTTCTTAGAGTATCACTCTTTCTTATTAATCATAACTTAGGTTGTACATTTTGGCGAAGGAGGAAGAAGGGTATCGACAACTTAAAGAACCCCGGCACTACTCTAGTATTCTTTTTTCTCTTATCTTAGCCCGTAACTATATCTCCTGCAATACCTGTAATATATGTGTGTATTTACAGTGAGTCACGTCGATCTTATACTTATAATAGAAGACTTTTTATGTATAGGGTAAAAAAATTTTTTGGTCTAGTTTTCTTCACGTTTGGGTAATTACAGTCAATGGATTAGAGAAACTGTAAGATAAATTAGAAAGAAATGGTATATCATGTTTTTAAAAAGTAACCCAGCATGTATGTCTATTTTTTTATCTCGATTACTAAACTGCTCCTTGTAATTGTTTGTATAGGTTCTTATAGAGTTTACTGGAACTACCCTAGGACTATGATATCTTTACTTTGGCTGAAAAATCCACATGCTCTATTTATTAGTATTATATAGTCGACGTTTACCTACTTTAAGTTTCGATTCTTACTATTCTTCTTTCATTTTCTATTCGTTTGGATTTTCTACTATTTGACTATGTCTAGAGGTTATGATTCTAAAACGTCAATTCTGTTCTGGGTTATTTCTGCTATGACTTTTCTTCCTGGTATTCTTTCTCCTAGTCTAACATAGCCAACAAACTTTCCCTACCTTTCAAAATATGTCTTACACGATACGTTTATTTAGCACGTTTGCGTTTGAGGAATTTTCTACTTTGCGGTTTTCCTTTTCTCTTACAACACAAGTAGTAATAATCTATATCGTGGTGACGTAATGGTGGTATTCTTTCTTATTATTAGATTATGCGGGATAATATCTTTCTTTAAGAAGGAAACGTTGGTCGAAGGGGTCATTTCATTTTTATGAATTGTCCTGTGAGAGATTTCATATAACAAGAATCTTGGTGCAATGATCCGAGATATGTAACAATGTGTATAATTAGATTATTTCTTTTAGAGAAAAACTAGAGATGAATTATAAAATAAATAAAAGAGGGCTATTAGAAGTAAGAAACAATGCAGCAATATGGATGGTATTACTTATGTTGGTGATTATTAATTATTAAAGTAAATTTTATCTTATGTGCTAGAAAAGAAAAAGCAGTAAATTATCAAATATTAGCTATAAGGATATAATAAAACAAATGAGCTGCACAATAATAAATACATCGCAAAGAAAGACATAACGTAGGGTGGAGTTCTAAACGGTACGTGTCGGTACTAACAGAACTTTTTTCCTAAAATAATCGTCAACACCAGGGTAGACAGAATACTTTTCTATTTTTTTATAGGCACGAAGATATTTATTTTAGATCTAAGAAGAAATATTTTTCAAACACAACTTTTTTTACTTTTTAAGATGGAAATCCATAGAATAAGGCTAATTTCTAATTCTTTTTAATGTAGAGGAAATAAGATAGGTTTCAAACACTGGCGTAGACTGCAATGGTCGTATTTATATGGAAGGGAAAGATAGACACAATTATACTCCCGAAGTTCCTTGTTTGTACTGATGTTGGCACGCCAAGGAACTAGAAAAGGACGTCATGCTTTGTTTGGATCATTTTTTTACTAGCCAATTACGAAGTGGTAGAATGGACCTTAGAGACATATTATTATTGAGAAGCGTTTTTCTATTTTTCCGCTTTTCGTGCATAAATGAAATCAACAATTAACGTAATTTAGTTGTGTTTGGACTCGAATTCTAGCTAGAAGATGTGTGATGCCCAATGTTTTTATTTCCTTTGTAGCTTGCTTATATGTATACGGAAATTTACATGGAAATATTTAGGAATGTATAGGAAATCTATAATAGAATGCAATGAAGAATAGGATGGGATTATCTGGCTATCTATGTCGCATCTTTTGTGTTAGCAGAAATAAATATTGTAACGCTTACTACTAGTATTTTATTTGGAGAAAGTAAATAAATTTAAAGTAAGATAGATAGGATTCCTTTCTACAATACATTCATGATGAATGTCTTTGCACTTTCTTATCCACCTTGATCCTTTTTTAGTACTATACGTACTAGTGATACTATTTATAATATTTCATTTAAACCGCTAACTAAGCCTATTAGACACTTGTAGACTTTACTTTTCTGGCACTCTTAGTTAGTAAATGTATTTGAATCTATGGCAGAGTTGACCTTGAATTCTCTATTTGCAAATTGTGATATGGATACGTTCTTATGACTTAGGCGGACATATCTGGGTTGTTTTTCGAGATTGGCATGTAACTTATCTTTTTCACAAAGGACTCTTCATTCTATCTATTGCTTTCCTTCACTTCTCGGGATCTGTTGATCTTTGCTTAAAGAAAAAATAGAATTATGTAAATAATGAATTCTAATTGTACTCTTTCTTTATAAATGATGATAAGACACGCACGCAGATAATAATCCAATAGGTAGAAAAAGAGAAATTGTAGCTTGTAACAAACAGTAAAAAATAGAAGAAGATCCGACAAACAAAGGCCTAGAAAAAGATTCTAGACAATACACCCTCTTTCTTGCCAGCCAATAAAATATGTCACATTTCCCAAATGAAGTTCCAATAACCTCTTTTCTACTAGAAAACTGACCTATCGTATGGTTCGTTATCAGTATCAGATTCCAAGATTTCATGACCAGCTTACTCTAGATAAAATTCAAGAAAAACATACATTTCACTACTTACTAGTGAGTAATCAATTTTTAGAATTTCGAGATCAGTTTATTAGTAAAATTGGTCGATTATACTACCATAAGAGTCACTTTTTTCATTTTTATTTATTGTCTTATACTAACTTTTGAATTACAATACAATGTAGATAGTGAAAGAAATTACAAAAAGACCTCCCTTTTTGTTTGTTTTGGAGCATATCTGGCATTATAGAACCGGTCACGAAATAAAAGGTCCACTTTTTGAAAATAAAACAAGTCTCTCCAAAGACATATCTTTAAATAAATGGATTAAAACGAGAATAATTACAATCAATTGACCATGCTTCTTTTTACTTGTATTGTAACGGAGTAAGTAGAAAACATTCTTGAAACATGCATATTACAGATTATCTAGATAGAACAAGATTGGTGGTGGATAAAGGTTTAAATCAAAATGAACAATTTACTACGTAGCTAGAATCTCGAAACTTTTAGACTCAACCACTCAATTAGTTACCTAAGCATATTATTAGGAGTTGGTAGCCAAAAGTAGCGCATTAAAAATAGAAATAATAAGGTGAAGTTACAATACAGCGCTTACATACAGGGTGCCATCCATGATTTAATTACTAGACTTTATCCTATTGAAAAATATCATTGTAGATATCCTTGATGAATCCTTCGCTCCTCTGCGAACTTTTTAGGAGTCATTAAAAAACTATTACCCAATTTAAGTTTATCCCTGATCTTTGAATTTTTATACATCTTGCCTTTCTTCTTTTATCTTATTTTAGAGGAAGTGTTCCTTTTTTCCATGTTTTGGTTGTTTCCTGCTCAAGTATAGAATTGGTTTTAATTTCTTATTTTCAAATATTTTTTTTTGTAAATACGCTTTTTTGTGTATTCTTACATTTACACTTGCTTGCGTAAACCTTTTATAAATAAAGAATCAATCCTAATCATCATCTTATATTAATCCTAAGAAATAACAAAACAAGCACACAGGTTTTTCGCAGGCGTATTTAACCAGGTAGAAAAGCTGCATTTAGACTAAGACTAGTAAAGAAGTAATAATATAGGCCGTCAATAGTATTCATTCTTATTTTTTTTTATAAACTGCTGCAAATAATGTTTTAACGAGCCTAAGAAGTTGTGTAGAAATTTAAAAAATGCTTCCTTAAGCTTCTTTGTAATATATTTCGCGAATACCCCGTGCTTTATTTTTATTGCTTTTCCAAATTCTACTATTACTATATTTCCTTTACCATTTTCGTATATGAGTATTTTGTTTTGTATTTTTCCAGCTTTAATAAATATTAGAAGGCAGACAGTATAGGAATCCACACACAATTCAAATAAAGAAAATGTTAGAAATAAGTTAATTTTGTACTCCATTTACAACCTACAGAAAAGTTTTTGCTGGGTAGAAGAAGAGATGTGCCTTATGAAAATCCGTGAATCTTTTAATAATTGGCGGGCTTTATAATTTAGGAAGAAACAAATTCCCTTTGGACTTCAAAAGATAAGACCGGTAGGGGCCTTGAAACTTGGAAGAAATAGAAATAAGGATAGCAAAAACTAATAATTATAGTTGTGTCTTGACAAAAACTCCATACATAGTTAGTAGATTTTTTTTCTGATAAATACGAGAATAGAATAAGGGGTATGTATCTGTTATATTATATAAAGCCTCTAAAAAAAATAAATTGCTGGACGTTAGAATCGAGGACAGAGAAATTTCCCAAAGATTGAACATTAGTTACCTTTATAAGGTAAGAATTAGGACAAAGCGGAGCCGTGGTCAAAGCACATAAAGCACATGTAGATGTTTAGATAAGAAAAAGTATTGTTGCTGAAGGGAATTTCATAAATTCTATTAATTAAAGAACAATTGGTATTCTTCGGAGCTACTATATGAATGATTTTTTTTGACGTAATTAATATTAATTTGGTGACTTATACTATTCTTTTTCTAAGTAGGATATAAGAAAGGCAACCTTGTGCGGAGTTTCCCCTTAGATTAAGTTGTGGCTGGAATAGTACAGGATAGTAGAAAAGTGGTTGTTTCCTTATTTTTCAATCTTTGGCGAGAGAAAGCCCTTTGCATTTGTATAAATTTGTTGTAAAAAAAAGTTAAAGAATGCTCTTCCCTTGTACCCTTCTAATTATGGATTATCTAGTAATGTTCTAAATTATAAATTAAAGAGTATTGCTATAACTAATATAGAGTTCTATACTTTTTTTTAGTTGTGCATACTTAAATAGGTTGCTTCATTAAGAGAGGGAATTCTATTACAAGGTATTAAATTATTCTATATAAGATAAGAGACTTAAGAAGAGTGTACCCTTGCTTATAAAGAGAGGACAAAAAAATACCTGCCTTGCTATGTTAGTTAGTATTTTATTTATTATATGTTACCCTTATAAATAGCTTTTCTAGAGTAGGTAGGAATAGAAATACCAGAGGTGTACTCTAAGTGGAATTAAAATATACGCACCTAGCATTAGGGTAATTAATTGTAAGGGAAGTTATTCAAGCACCTTTCTTACTTAACAAGAGCGCGCGTTTGTATACCTCTTAAGTGACTTGATCTATATCCGCTTAAAGCATATAGTTAAGGTATTACCCTCTACAAAGAAAGCTATAAGGGGTATAGTGCTCTCTTATCATAGCTAAGGGTTAAATATTATACAACTTTATCTAAGGCAAATACTCTACCTTTTTCAGTATAATTCTAATTCCTTCTTGGAAATAAATCTCTCTTTTTTTAAACTCTACGTTAAGGCAAGACCTATTATAGTTGTCCCTTATAAGTACGACAACTCTTAAAAAAAAATAATTAGTAATGGAAGTGCGCGCTGACAACATTTATAAAAAATAAAATAATACTTTTTTATAGAAGGGTCACTTATAACACTCTATTAACATAGGTACTTATAAGAGGTAGTATAATAACTTAATAGTAAAAAATATTTTTACGCATAGATAATATGAAAGATATTTATTAAGGAATGCCTCTTACTAGTTATCTTATAAGGATGATTTTAACAAGCAACACACTTGAAATTAAAGAATACCTCTCTATTAGAAAGGCATAGTTTATATTAATGAAATACACTAAAAAGAACTTTTCGCACCCTCCTACGCCGAATTATTTACTAGGTGTTTAATTAAGCCTTTTTTATATTTTTTTTTTATTAATAACTTATAGGTACAAGCGTAGAATAAAGTGCTTCTGTAATCCTCCCTCTTTATAAATAGTATAGATAGTTAGAGTATATTTAAATATTTAAGCTTACTCAAAAGAAGGGCTTGGCCTTGATTCTCAAGGATAAATATGTATGCACGTAAGAGAAGCTTACCCTACAAGCTATAACTTTTTTAAAAGTATTTAATATCCCTTTATTCAATTATTTTAAAATATATTATAGAAAGGAAATATCTAATACACACTTTTTATTTATACGCTAGAGACAGAACTTTCCCTTATTTTTAGAGATTAATTAAAGAGATAAGTATAACTCTATAAAAAATAAGAATATAAGGAGTTATAATACACGTTTACTAACTACGTTTTATTATGCAGGAGTGCTCAAAAGGTGCAGGGTATATATAATACGTCAGTAATACATTATATCAGTTATAAGGGTCTTACTAAAGCATCTATTTTTTCTTAAAAATATATAAATAAAGTATTAGAAATAGTTACTTACGCTTATTCAATAGAATAGAACTGCTAATTACTTGGGGGCTTGCCCTTATTTATTATAGAATTAGATAGAGAACTGTATACTAAATATCTTTAACTCTGGTTTCAATTAGAAAGCGTAATTTAATACTTAATTTAAGTAAGACTTACAAAGATAGCTGCTAGTTTCCTATACATCTGAAAGGGAGAGTTGTCTTTCTTAAGAACTTTAGATAAGACTTAA
The DNA here is from genome assembly GCA_036897095.1 of Plantago elongata. NCBI lineage: Eukaryota > Viridiplantae > Streptophyta > Magnoliopsida > Lamiales > Plantaginaceae > Plantago > Plantago elongata. The sequence continues at coordinate 44,287 of JAYMSP010000589.1, forward strand.
CATATTATGTATACTTTTCCTTTTCTAAAACCCTTAATAGTCATGTTACCTTAATAGGCTAGAGTTTAGTATAATCCTACCCATAATAGAGAGCATAAAGTATCTCTTCCCTACTTACTATTTAAGAAAATAAGGATAGTACTTATCCCTAAGATCCATGCAGTAGAGTAGTATAATAGATTCCAGGTAGTTTATACACTTGTTTAACAGTACTTGATTTATAAAGGAGTTATCTTAAATTATATATTATTTATACCCATATTTAGTCATTGTGAATATCTTCTAGAGCCGGCACTCTTATATTCTTATATAATGAGAAGTCTTAGTAGAACACTTCTTCTAGACCAAATACTTTAATGAAAGGCGAGTGTATTACCGTATAACTTGATGAGAAGATTAGACTTGAGTACTTACACAAGAGTTGTCCTGCCTATTGATAAGGTACGAGTAGCTATAAAAAAGTAAAGAGTGTTTCTTAGGAGCCCCTTTATACTTTCTTTATTAAAGGAGAAGAAACTTATATTTATACTCTAAAATTTTTATAAAAATAAAAGAGATATCCTTAACAAAGACTTAAAGCACTCTCTAAGACTCTATAATACCCCTTAAGGCTTGGCGTATGGTGTAAAGTAACTAGTATCTCTATAGCAAAGAATGTCCCCCCTAATAAAAAGAATAAATGGGGTAAGCATTCTCTAGCAGTTCCCTCTATCCTTATACTTTATGAAAGAAAATTACTTCTTATTATTATGCTTATTTATTAGTATATTTTAAATTATTATATAAGTGTATATGAGGCCCTTTGTAAACAAGGCCCACTTGTTTGTTGCTCCTGAATAGGTAAAATACTCGCATATTTAAGAACTATTTAGGCACAAAAATGTACTCTTCTTACTAACAAAGCATTAATAATAATAAAATAGTGTAATTAAGTAGTCATAAATAATAATTTTTTCAGTAGTGTAGTAAGGTATTATATAAATATAGGAAAAATTTCTTCTATAAAGATAAAAGATTTAGTAAGAGGTGTATGCTTAGTAGCTTGGTTAAGCCTTAAACACCTATCCCTCTAGATATTATGTTTAAGGCTTTGTAAGCAATAATTCTTTAATGTACTGAGCTCTAGTGAAAGAGTTTGCCCTAGAATATTTTATTTATATAAAATCTTGCCCTTAATTATAGGTTATAGAGATTAAGAAGAGTTAACTTTTCTAATATATATATATATATATTCTACGACTAGAATACTTAAGGCTCCCTTCAGTAACTATAATTAAGACAAGTTATAAGGCAAAAAAAGTACTCTCTCCCTTTTTATACAGCAAGCATTTTATATTATTCATTAAGGTACAAAGCGACTTTTCTTGCACAATATACATAATATTTCTACGCAGGTTATTTCTACTAAAGGGTAACCTACATCTTATAAATAACTCGTTAGCTTGAGTAAGAACTCTTTTTTTTTAATTATTAAATAACTTAAATATGATGGACCTTCTAAAAAAATGTCTCTTTAAAAACTCTTCTTTAAGTAAGGGTATACGTATAAACTATTTATAATATAGCTTGAAAGAGAGGTGCCCATATAAATATAAATTACTCGAGTAAAGAGTACTAACACCAATATTATACAATAGATTTTACTTCGCTTAACTAAGGGAGAGTGCTTATACTACAGTATAATAATCATTGCTTAAAAAGTTATTATAAATGAGCTGTCCTTCTTACCCTTTTGCCTAATTTATATTATATTTGAGAAGTATAAGAGATACACATATTCTTACTTAAACCTTGCTCTAGTAAAAGCATATAGTTCGAGTCTTATTTAACACGTAGCTGGACTAGTCTATTTTCATAAGCACCTTAAGCTTATAACTATAAGAAAGATAAGTACTTAAAAGGAATTGTGTTGAAACTATTTAATAAAATAATAGG
>JAYMSP010000590.1:0-46195 GCA_036897095.1 Plantago elongata
GTGGGGTGGGGGTGGGGGGGGAATCGAAACTCTAGCTTCTACATCATCAATTTGACCGGAAAATTGACCGGAGTACATAAATTTTAAAGGTGGTTGTTGTAGTGTATTAAAATTGGACAAGACCGTTCTACCGTATTAAAAATGAAACTATCTTTTCGTAGGGTGTACCAAAAACATTTTTGGGCCGACCACCGCCCAACATGGTGCAAAACTGATTTGTGAGGGAATAGTTCAATCCTTGGGCCAATTAATTTGGCAACTGAAATTCCAAACCAAAGCCTCAAATGTATTTGGCCGATTGCGAAAGCTATGCTAATCAAGGTATTATACCATTCAAGTAACAAATTTGGTCCATTAAATAATTTGGTGGATTCCTTACCTTGCCCGGATACTTTTATGGCTGACTTTATTACTGATGGGGGGATCAACATAACTTGCCTAAGTACTGCCCCAGAAAGTCTGGGCAGTTATTTGTGCCATCATCTTCCTTTAAATTCAACTCATGATCGACTTTGTTGGGCAGCCGGGAATTTAGTGATTTTTATGATCAAAGCAACCTAGTTAGCTCTTGTCTTGGCATCGTCTTTGAATGTTGCATTTATTTCCCGGGATAAAAATTTCCTTTTGGGAAGCTATGCATGGTAGATTGCCAACTACTGATTGCCTTATAAACAAACTCTACATAAAAAACAACAAAGTACATATAGGAGCCTTCATCCGGGAGTGATGGAAGTAAGGTTAATAAAATAAGGAAAAGTTAAATAATACATGTTTTTGAGATCATGTTGAGTTTATTTAACTTGTGCATTCGAGCGAGAAATATTTGGCATAAAACTTGACATTATACTACTTATTTTGTTTAGTCAGTATTTAAAAAATTGAATTTGCTTCACAAATTTTAACACTGTCAATTTAAGGCCATATTTACCACTAGCTTTTTAGTTAGCTTTTCAGCTTCGTGATCTTTTTCTTAATAAAAAAACTCGTTATGTGAATGCACAGCTTCTTAAAATCGCTAGCTGAGAAGCTAGCTAATTTAAGAAACTAATGAAGTTAGTTTGTTGAAATAAAAAAGTTACCAAACTAACTTTTTAACTAACAATTAATTTTTCAACTACCGGATAACTTTTTCAAGTAGTTTTCCTAAACATAACCTAAATACACAACTATTGAATGCGGCTTGAGCTTAATAAAAGAAAAAAATGTGACACGTTTTGGTTATATAATTATAATAAGACTAGCCTTTAATTTCAAGTGCATGTGTGGTGGCAGGTTGATTTTAATACATTGACATGGAAAAAGAATAAATATTTATTAAGTAGTGTATATAATAATATTCTCCAATTTGTATCAGAGGCCGTTCCTGAACAAGATTTGGCAGTGTTCTCATGTTGGTTTCATGTTATCATATCATGCATATCTTGTGTAGTATAGTATATTTGAAGACTTCTCGTATTGAATGGGTTACATTTGATGTCGGTATGTACTATTGGGTTATGCCTCTCTATTTGGACTTCTTTCTTTCTTTTTCTGAGAAATATTTGGACTTCAATACATGTTTAAATTCCTTGCAAAACATATATTCGTAATTATCCTTAAATTTTTATTAATTTATTAATATTAAATTTTATAAGTACACAAAAACATAAGAAAATGTGTGGGCATGTAGTGAAATAAAAATATAACATTTAAAATTTCAATATATGGATAAATTAAATTTTAGCATATATGTTGTTTAGTTCATGATGAAGTTAACTATTGTTAAATATTTTTAATTAATATGAAACATATACGCAACTAATAATACACACCTATATAATGTTAAATTTATTACATGATCTCAATCTTTGTCTCTTTTGCCATATATTTGACCAAATGAACAAATTAAGATAGTTTTATAATAGTTTATTTGACTTTTTTACGGTTAGGCGGGCTTTCGCCATACCTCACAACGACCAGCAAACAAAAATTAACACATTTATTCCGTTAAATTTTAAAATACTATTTAAAAAATATAAAATTTCTAAAATAGGTAAAAATAGGTAAATTCTAAATTTTAATATATTTACCCTCAAAACAGTAAAGTTGATGCCTAAAATAAAAAGAATTCATCTTCATCTTAAAACTATAACAATACATCTTAAAACTATAACAAAGTATTTACAAAACTTCATATCATAAATATGTTGTTAGAAGCTAAAAACACTAACATTGATTCTTACAAGTTACAACTAGAATAATGAATCTTAAATCATAATATATACGCTAAAAACAATAATATGCAGTGTTGAGGGTAATATCCCAAGACACTTAATAAATTCTTAATATGTCCTAAGTACAAATCATTGTACGCGTCCTAACTCGTTAGAAAATGTTGTAAGCTCCTCAAAGCGTCTTCATGTAAGACACATGCAAAATTTTTTTTGGGGGGGGGGGGGGGGGCCCGGTAAACTCAGCTTGCTATGTGTCAAATATAATCAGGACTTTACGTTATGGAGATTAAAGATTTGTTCTATGTATATCGAGATTAGTTTGTAATGATCATTAATCATGTGTATGTAAAATTGTGCCATATTTATATGTTACTCTCATAAAGGAAGGTGCTAACCAAATGGTGCCAAGTATACGTCTCAAATTGATCCAACAATTTCCTAGTAGCCCAAAGTCCATTAAGTTTATTTTACCTTTTTTTTTATAATCCTTTAAGGATTTTATTGAAATTTCAACAATCCAGGAAGTCTGGAATGGTAGCTATTTGTTTAAGAGTATAGCTCCGAAGCTAGAGATCGTTGGACCATGCTACTCAGAGTTAGTACACTTAGTTCTTCCCGAGGTGAGACGTCTAACTCAGTGTTGTCTGTTCTTAGGTAACTGTCGGACGTGTGGGTAGAGGTGGTCAAGTTGTAGTTCGGGTCGAGTAGTACTATGGATCAAACTTGTACCACGGGCTGAATTGCTTGCCTTAAACCCTTAATCTCTGGTGCACATGCTTTCCTACAAAGAGGCTGACCTTGGCATGGGTGGAGTTGGACCTCTTGTATATAACGACCAAGAGAGCCTCGTGCGCTCTAGGACACGCCTTGATGGGGACACATTTGTGTTTCAACATTCCATAAACATTCAACACCAGTTTAGAATCATAACAATGATGCTTAAAATTACCGGACTGTTTAAAATATAATTTGATTGAGAAAACTCAATTACAATTAAATTTTTATTATAATTGTTTACAAGCAATTACAATTCTATCACGTATATGCATCCAACATAAAACTAGCTCTTAAAACCATATCTAGAATGCTTATCCAACCGAACAAAATGAATATGGGAGCTTATCGAACGTTTGTTCGTTAAGAATTTTAGTATTCGTGTTCGTCGAACAACTCATTCACTTGTTCATGTTTGTTTGTTAGTGTTCGTTAAGCTTTTATTCACGACTAGTTTAGTTCGATAAGGTTGTGTTTGCAAACAGTTTGTTCGTGTTAAAATCCCAAAAATCAAGCAAAAATATAATGAAAGGTCCCTCAAAAATCATATTTCAAGGCAAATATCATGATCCCACATAATGTCGTACATTCATCCTACAAATAATGTATAGGGAAAATTACGGATGATACCTATTAAATATCGCCCCTTTTCATTTTCGTCCCTGAATCTCAAACTATTACAGAGAGAAGGAAAATTTGTACTAAACGATTTCAAAAATTACAAATAGGTCCAAAAGTCAACGGGAGATGAAAGAGAGAGCTGACATGGCGCTGATGTGGAGGAGTAAGTTCACCTTAATAACGAAAATGCCATCGCCTCTTTTCATTTTTGCTTTTCTTTTTATGGGTAAATGGTTTTTCTTTTCTTTTTTCTTTTTCCTTCTTTCTTTTTCTTTCTTCCTTTTTCCTTCCATCCCTTGTTGCTCTAGTCACCACCATGGCTTCCACACGATTTGCCTTCCTTTTCCTCTCATCTCTCCTCCTCCTCCTCGCCACCTCCGCTTACGCCGGAGTGTCACGCGCTTCTCCGATCTCACTCCTCGTGAATTTAGGAAACAATTCCTTGGTCTCCGATTGAAGTTTCCCGCTGATGCTAATAAGGCTCCGATTTTCCCGACCGAGGATCTGCCTTAGAAGCCATGATTGTACGCAAGGATCCATTTTCCATTGAGCAGAGGCAAGGCCTTGGTAGGAGCCAGAGTCGGATTCTTCGACTCGAGCTGCGTAATCAACTCCACAATCTCCGCTCTAGTTTCACTACTGGCACTCAAACTCCTGTTCGTACCGTAAACGAGTCAACCAGCTGCTTCTTCAACAAATCCATCTCCCTCGGCTCCTTCTGTGGCTCCTCCGTCGCCACGGCGGTGTACGATGGCTCCTTCTCTGTGCCTCACTCGTCATCGCTAGGTACAGCTCCCCACAGTCAAATTCCGGTTCAACTTCGTCGATATAGCCGATAAACTCACCCGATCGAGTGTCGAAAAGGCAGCTTTTGTTGCCAATTTAGGATGCCGATATGACTTTTGATGGATTCTACATGGTAAATGAGTTGCACTAGACATGGAAGCCATTTTTCCTTTGATTCTTCAACAGATAGCTACCATTTTTCTTCCAGTTGGAAATTGAGTGATCGGAATTAAGGGAATAGAGGTGGGAGAAGGGTTTTTTGGGGTTTTCTAATACAATTTTAATTTTCTTTAATTGTCAAATTTCATTTCTCTTTTCTTTATTACAATTGTCCGAAAATTCCACATAGGACAGAGAAAATGCTGATGCTGGAGGGGTGGTCAACGACATGGGCCAAAGTGTAATTGTTTGAGATCGAGGGGCCAAAGTGAAATATGCGAATATTTAAGGGGTATCTTTTGTAATTCGCCCTACTGTATATATTAAGACGAGTTACAAGTCTACAGCTATCCAAAATAGAGTAAAATGTATTATTATATTTATATTACTTACTATATTATCTACAGAGTAAGTATACTATAAGGTAAGATATTCCTATAAATTAGGAAAATCTGGTTCTCATGTAAAAACTGGTCAATATGGACCCTACGTGCGGTTTTTTGATAATCAGACCGGACCGATTTGACTTTATAAGGACCAAAAAAGGCTGGAAAACACATAAACACAATTATACACAAAAAAACATCATACTATGTGTTTCTCTCTCAAATTCGCCGTTCAATCGCGTTTCTACTCTCGAATTTGCCGGATATTGCATGATTCCACCTCATTTCCATTTGATTTCAGCATACTAGCTTTCATGGAGATGAATCGGGTAAAAACCACTACGTTTTTTGTCAGCTTTTGTGCATGTTTTGTGTGTGATTTTGTGTGTGTTTTATGATTTGCAACTTAATTTTCACGATTTGTTGTTTAAAACTTCCAGATCTAGTTGCTAAGATATTCAAAACTTCAAATTTATAACAAAGAAGAAGCTAGCTCGTCAGATCTTAAAATTATTCCCAAAATTTTGTTCAGATCTGAAAAATATATCTGATCTGAACAGCAAATTCGTACGCACGTTTCTGTTTTAACAACCGTTATGGTTTTTAGCTTGTGTTGCATTTTCCGCTTTGTTACAGTTTTAAGATGTATTATTATATTTTTATGAGTCATTGTTATAGTTTTAAGCGTCAATGTTATTGTGTCCAGCTTGTGTGTGTTTCTTTATTTTGATCCAATTTTCATGATTCGTTGTTTAAAACTTTCAGATCCAGTTGCTATAATGTTCAAATCAACTAATCCAGAACGATGAAAAGGCAAGCTCGTCATATATGAAAGTCATAATTGAGAATATGTGCAGGTATGAAAATAAATATATCATACTTGAACAACAAATTCGTATGTAACCTTACTACTTTAAAAATCATTTTCATAGGTTCTAGCTTGTTCACCATCTGCTTTGTTATAGTTTTAAGATAAATTGTTATATATTTCAGATCCAATGCTATTGTTTTAAGCATCACTATTAATGTGTTTAACTTGGGCGACATGTTTCTGCTGATTATAGGTTTAAGATCCATTGTTGTAGTTTTAAATAACACTGATATGGTATTAAGAACCAATTTGATGTTTTTAACTTATGTTGCAAGTTATTATTTTGTTATAATTTTAAGAGTCACTTATATAATTTTAAGACACATTGTTATTGTTGTAAGTATCAATGTTAAGCTTATTTAGTATTAATCAGCTCTATTTATGACTTTAAGTTGTCTCTCTTTTTATTTTTTTATTTTTTTTATTTTTATAGTTTGATGAGGTTTTGTTATAGTTTTAAAAAACATCGTTATTGTTTTAAGCATCTATTTTACTGTTACTAGCTTGTGTTACATGCTCCCGCTTTGTTACATATATAAGACAAATTATTATTATTATTAGAGACATAGTTATAGTTTTAAGTATTAATATTATAGGTTTTAGCTTGTGTTGCATGTTCGAGCTTTTTTAAATTTTTAATAAGCATTGTTGTATTTTTAATATGCACTGTTGTTGTTTTAAGCATCAATGTTACTAAAATTTAGTTTTTGTCTTTTTTCGATATGTTTTTGTTTTAAGTAAAAATGCAACAGAATTAGTAAGAGCCATTATGATTTTAACTTAGTGATTGAATGCTTTAAGCGGGTACTGAAGGTACCATTGTGTTTGATGAAAGATCTCTCAAATGTGCCACTGCAATATTGAAACAACAAAAGAAAGGAAGTCGAAGTTCACCAATTTGAAAAAAATCGACTGAACATTTATTTTATTTTTACCCTGATGTTCATTGATGTTTTAATGACATATATGAATTTTTTTAGACATGTTTAATGGTGGTTTAATGATGTTAGGTGCCAATTAAAACTATAACAAACAATCTTAAAAAGTATCATGTAACTCCTTAAAAGCATCACTCAATATCTAAAAACATCACAAAAGAGGTTAAAAACATAGTAGAAACATACAATACTGACATTAGAACCATCGCATCTTTTCTTAAAACACGTACAAACTACGTTAAAACTATAATTTTAAATTTCAATGCGAACAATTTAAAACCATAACAAAATCCATTAAATATAATGAAAGATGTGTGTTGATTTTTAAAAAACTCGGCTAGTCAAAAATTGTGAAAAAACAAAAAATTCCTTGATTTTCTTATATTTTAAGAAAATTTTACCATTTGTAAGACTTTGGCTTATCTAAATACTATATATATTATATATTGTTCATGAACAGTTCGCGAACTAACGAACAATAAAGTTTGTGTTCTTGTTCGTTTGTTAACAAATATGTTCAAAAACAATTTCAACATGTCAATATCGAACACGAATTGAGCGTTGGCCAAAATTTTCGTAAAATTTTCACGAACATTTGGTTCGCTAACCACCCCTAACCATATAATTTGATTACGATATAATTTAATTTTCAATGTACGAATTTCATATCTAATTTCAGATCTGAAAGTATCAAATCGTAAAATCAACGAACAACGAAAATAAAAAAAAAGCTTAACATTTAACGTCAAATGATATCTTATGTCCCATAAATCTTCTATCTTAACTCTCAAGTATTCACAATAAACAGCAACTTCACCACGTACGAAATTTCAAACTCTTGCACTAATAGTTCGTGTGCTTCTTCCAGTCACTGAGGTGCCACTGCAATTTTCTTGTACGTGTACCATCTCGCGATAAAGAGATACACCAAGAAGTTGATCGAACTAAGAATCGCCAAGAGCCAGTAAAAGTAGTCGAGATGGCCTCTGTTCAGATTATCCGGTATCCACCCCAGCCTGCCATTACTCGTGGTCACCTTGGTTACAATAGTAACAAGCAGTGTGCTCATATAATTTCCAAGCGCATTCGTGGTAAGGGAAAGGGCTGAGCATAGACTTCTCATGGCATCTGGTGCTTGGTCATAAAAGAATTCCAGTTGTCCAATGAACGTGAAAACTTCAGCACAACCAACCAAAAAGTACTGCGGAACTTGCCAAAAGATGGACATGGGGATCGTCTCCAGATCATAGAAGTTATTCCTTCGAACATAGTCCAAACGAATAACTTCAAGTACACCAGCAATGATCATGGCAAAGATTGAAATAACAAGCCCAATTCCCATTCTTTGGAGCTGCGTGAAACCATTTGGGTTCCCAGTGTATTTTCTTGCCATGGGGATGATTACTTTGTCATATACGGGTACCCAGAAGATCACACTCAGAGTATCAAAGAGGGATAGGGAAGCAGATGGGATCTTGAAGTGAGGCCCCATGTGTTGGTCCATGGTGTTGCCTTGTATAACGAACATTGTGCTCATTTGGCTGTAAACTGTGGAGAAAATTATTCCGGAAGCCCAAATTGGGAGTACTCGGATTATGGATTTGAATTCTTCCACTTGAGTAACTGTGCAGAGCCTCCACGGTTTTGCTTTTCCAGTCACATCATCGGTATCCATCTCTACTGCAGCCTTGTCAAGAAACCTGTAATCCGATATTCATAATCAAGTCTAATTGAACTAGGAGGCAAAGAAAATAGGGATAAACTTGTTACAGAAAGTTAGCAGTAAGAATTTGCAAGACCACATAATATTTCTGGATCTATATCTATCTAATACCTGAATTTCTCAGTGTGCTCAAGCTTGCGGCTTCCTTTGATGTTAGATTCAGCATCACAAGTACCATAGAGAAGAGACTTATCAGCCGGAACTTTGACATTACCTTTTCTGATAGATGCAATCAAAACCTGAGCTATACGCGTCAAGGGGCTTCCTCCGGGTTTTTGGAACCGATACAAGGCGCTTCCAAAAAAGAAACACACAACAGCAATAGCCATTGCGACCGCTGGAATCCCAAACCCCCAACTCCAGCCAACATTCATTTGGATCCATACTAGAACAGATGATGCAATAAGAGCACCGATGTTGATTGATAAATAAAACCAATTAAAGAAGGAGCTCTTTTTCTTCTTCTCTTTCTCATCAGAATCATCAAACTGATCTGCACCAAAGGAGGAAACGCATGGCTTGATGCCACCAGTTCCGAGTGCAATCATGTACAATGCTATGAATGTGACTGCAGTTTGTGTCTCTGTTGGATGACATCCGGTGTTGTCACAATGTGGTACAAGGCCATGGACCGATGCGGATAATGTCAAAAGTGTCATTCCCTGTAACAAAGATGTTATCAATTACAAGTTCTTCATATCAAAATCTGAAATTGCTGAGAACTGAGAAGACTTCTCTATCAGCTGTGAAGTGAAACAAACTTGAGGTTGCACTGAGTAATATAATTTTGAAGCTACCGTATGCTTTCTACTCTATAAATTGCAAAATCCTTCAAGATTTCAGATAAAAAGTTTAACCCACAGAAACCACATATCACGATCTAAAATACAGCTCACATAACAGAAGGATGCATAGTTGAATACTATACAAACCACCTACAAAACATTGTGAGCAATACAGAAAGAATATGAGCAATATAGTCCAACACGAAATAAAACATGAAAGACTCGGTGGAAAAATTCTCACAAGAACGTAGATGGTTGAGAAAGCAGCGATAGTCCAGTATCGTCCAAGATAGGAATCAGCAAGGAAAGCTCCAATCAGCGGAGTGAAGTAGCAGGTTCCTGACCAGTTGGTGACATTGTTCGATGCAGTCACATTCCCCTGATTCAAACGTAAATGCAGATAGTTCACCAGATTGGTACTCATGCCATAATATGCTAACCTCTCACAGCACTCAGTTACTGTTGAAACAGAAAAAGATTTACATCATTAACGCAGATGCCGAAAAGTACAAACATGAAAGGTAATAAATCTGTAGCCAGCATATATCTCAACCAGAAAATGAAAAACTTACTGAGAATGAACCGACACGCCTTCCAATTTCCAGTTTTTTCCTTATTAGCAGGTTGCTTGTGGATATCCAGCGTCCCATCTTGGGTATATGCATCCTCTTCAATCATAGCTGCAAATTTAATCTCCTAATTCAATACTGATTCTTTATCTACTTTCTTGATGATATGCACCTGCAAGCGCGAAAATGAACTTAAGCAAATAATGGTATGGTACCGGCATTATTCGACTACTTTATAACATAAAAGGATACTTGGTTAGCAACAGAATAGAGGTCCAGTTCTGTAGTGGGAAATCATTAAGCATTACAAGTTGATCACTATGTTTGACCAGTAGCTTGCTTAGAAATGTAACTGCAAAGCCATATGATATTGACAGTTGACCATCAACAAGCTCATCAAAGTAAGTCCCATTCTATCTTTTCCACACAAGATGATAAATGTGTCCTTTTTTAAAATACAAGATAACATGCTTGAACTTCCTTTTGCCTTTCATATTTTGTATAAATTAATCTTCATAAACTAATTAAGAAAGTTATCCTGCTTCTCCAAGGACCACCACGTTATGAAAATCTTCAGAGGTTTTAAGAGCACTAGAAGCAAAGTATGCACGTTCACTGGTTGTTTAGCATAGGACTTCAACTATAACAGATCAATAATAACTAGATCGATTTTATATGTGAGTGAAATAGTAAATTCATAAAGTTTTTTAGTCATACGTCAAAAACAATCAACTTTTACATACAAGAAGAAGATGTGTAATAACTAATAAGTGACATAAGCTCACTGAAAAAGACAAGTTGATAATAAAGAACTTCCAACGTCAACAAATTAAACAATCTCTTTAAGATATCAATGATAGAATATCGCATGGTTACAGTACCTGATGTATTAAAAGGAAAAAGAACATAATTCAAAGGTTTCAAATTTCAACACGAATAGTCAAATAATATGTAAACCTTATGACCATTGTTATTGACCTGTGACCGATCTTGATCAAACAGATTGACCCACAATAAATCAGATCGAAATAAAATATAGAGTTAAAACCTTGAGTTATCTAAAAAATAAAAATTTAGGTGTTTTTTCGACGGTTTTATGAATTTTAGCTCTAAACAGACAACCAATTTTTCAACAAAGAAGAGAAGAAGTGACAATAAATGATTCAAAAAGCGTAGATCAATCCCTAATCTACAAGATAAGCGAGATCATGGAGAAAACGAACAAACAAGAAGAAGATAAAACCCAGAATAGATACACCATTTATAGTAAATCAAAGATGAAGAAACACAACAAACAGAGTATGTGTAGATGAAGACAGAAAAGAATGGAGAAACCTGGAAGAAATATGCATGTGAGTGAAGGGAATGATTGATGGTCGAGTATAGTATAGCAATTAACAGAGTATAGAATTATAGCAGCCGTGTAACTGTTAACTTAACCTAGCAGCCACGATGTGCAATTGCCACAAATATACTGCAAATGAAGGAGTCTATCGTTATTACATAAAATAATGGATCCGATTACACGCCGTCTCGCTACATGTGGATTTCCGATCCAATAATAACTCCTAAAATTTACTTTTTCTTTAAATAAAAAATAATAGAATAATAATTTGTATGGAATATTATATTTGTAAAATTATAAATAATTGATAAAGTAAAAGAGAGATTGAATAAAATGATGATGAAGTATAAAAGAAATATAATAAAATTTAGTTAGTGGGATAAAAATTTTCCATTTATGAGTTAATAAGTTTGTAACGAAACGTAAAAAAAGAAAGTTAGGAAGTTTTTATAAAATCGGAGGGATTAATACATTAAAAAAAAACTTTATACATGAATTAAAAAGTATATAATTAAATAATAATAATATAACCCGCGCGTGGAGAACCCCAATTAGTAATCTAATTTTTCAATTTTCAAGTACAAATCGTCAAAACTCTCGGAAAAGCCCAGCCTCACTAATTTAGCACGCGGTCGCGTGGTACAGATATTTTACACGATTTTGTTTCAGTTCTCTCTTATATCCTTTTCTTCTTGATTCATGTTCCATCGTCACTCACCGAATTCTGTCTTCTTCTTATGTCACACTTGTATGTTACATTTAGTATCTCAAACATTACCTTTCAAGATAAAAGAGGCATGAAATCTAATTCACCTGACTCTAAGCTTCACATAGATATGAGTTTTGCATATCAACGATTAATTTGGTGGTTCGAGTGAGCATTATATGGAAGCTAGATATTCCGAACAAGATCCGTGTTTTCATGTGGAGAGTGCTTAAGCAAGTTCTTCCTGGTCTTACTAATCTTACAAAATGTCAAATTGTTTCTGATACAAAGTGTCCTGCAGTCCAAGTTTGGAGAGAAAACCATCGACGAAATTCTTCAATCTTGCTCTGCCTTGCCGATGAATGAATGGATGGATGGAGATTGCTGGAGTAGAGCACTTCGAATTTAATAATTCATGTTTTCAACTGAAAGGCTCTCTCTCAACTTTAGATCTCTCCCCGCGAGCAAATCCAGAGCTATGGATTTCATATAGATCCCGATTTTCGTTGTGCGGGTGAGACTATGTTAATGAACTGAAAGCAAAGGTTTGCAATTTGTGGGATGTGGTCTAAATATCTTTCAGAGTTACGCTACTAGCCTACTTGTCATTAGAGTTGCAAATATGTTCATACAGTTCTTTTCGTTTTTCTTGCTTAAATTTGGACCAATTTGTAAATGGTATTTTGTGAATTTGTAGGTACATGTGAGTAGTGTAAATAAATCTCCATTATTTATCCTAAATTTTCATCTTGTTGAATCCATTCATGTATTTGATCATATTACAGACGGTAGCTACATTTTGCATTGGCTACTGCAATATATTCTCATGTTTTAAATTGACAAACCTCTCATTACACTGGGTTACCATCACCACTTGATTGGCATTATTATTGGTACCAAGAATAAGGTACAATTTAATCTTCATGTTGCATAGTCTGAACTTTTATTTGTCTAAAGTACATACAAACTGAAATCAAAGTAACACTTCCTAACAAGCAAGCATATATATGAAACAGGGCAAATCCAATCGAGGACAACGAAGTGCATCTCAATTGGTAAGACGCTTCAAATCCAACCAATAGATCGGGGGTTCGAGTAACCCTTTAACTTTCTAATAAAAAAAGAAAATCCAATTAAGTAAGAAAAGATAGTTCAATGGTATATTATTTTTCAACTCAAATGGGATAATGGAATCTCCTTTAGCTCGGTAAGCTCTGATGACTATGAGTACTCATGGCATTTGGCTTGTAAGGTTGGATAGTTACCGAATGGAACCTACACTTCACACGTGTAATGTGAATCGTAAGTTTAAATAAATATTGGTATGAATGTATTCACACATTCAAATACTATAAATTAACAAATCATAGAATAAAACCAGACTATGTTTCACACACATAGCGTGTCACGTAATTTCTAGTAATAATATAACCAAACTTTACGTGCGTGGAGAAACTTCAATTAATTTGAAACCAATTTCTCAATTTACGGTACAAATTGTTAGAAATCTTTGAAAACCCCATCTTCATTGTTTGAGCACGTGGGCGTATGACATGATATTACGAGACTTTTTTTCTCTCCCCGAATCTTATCCTTTCTTCTTTCTCACCCTTTTCTATTTTATCCACCATTTCAACATCTCCTAAACAAATCAACTGATGAAACAAATGGTATAAAAATTTTCATCTTGCTTAGAGTTCCACAATGACATAATTAAATTACAGAAAGATGGAGGATTCGTCCCTTTCTCTTTTCCATATCCGCCAGTAGTGTCTGATGGCTTCGACCTTCCGCCGGTGCACTACTGTGGAGGAGAAGAGCATCCGGCGGAACTCGTCGAGCTCAGCTTTTGGAGTGAAGCGAAGGAGATTCTCATATGAGATCTCCAACAATGGACATCCTTTTGGATTTCCCACAATAATCAAGAAGATGAATCAGTAGCTTATTTTTGCCACTTCGCTATATGTGTATAAGCCCTATTTACAAAGTTTCAATGCATAATATGTGAATCAACTTAGTTTAACCGAAAGATGTAATGTCTTGTGTTCATAGGGTCGTCTTTAAAAAAATTGAGGGCCTTGTAAAAAAATTTCAACGAAGGCCGAACTAATAATAATTTTTTTTATCGAAACAAAAGAATAACAAAAGACATCATATGGACGGTTTCCATTTGTACATATATGGTTTTGTTTTGGGTAGTTGGTGGGTAGGACCTAGATCACGTAGAGTAGACACAACATCAAAATTCAATAATTTGCAAAATATACGACAACTAGGGATATAATTCGAGTGTAAAACTATATATTAATTAGATATGTATATATTATTAACATATTATTCTTTTGTCCATTCCAACAATATTGATTATAGTGGTTCTCTTGAAACTGATGAGATACTAAGCACTTATATAACTTCATAAAAAATATTCAACATCAACCTTCTGAATCTAAAAACTTTCTCACTTTAATGGAATCAATTAAACTTACAACTGAAACCTAATACATACACTAACTTAGCATAAGCCAGAATGATCAAGAAAACTATCCAACTAGATTTCAACGAGATTACACAAGTTCTATGGACCCAACAACTGCTATTACAAACTGAAAACTCCAAATGTCACCGGAGGGAGAAGTAGCTTACAAAACATATAGCCATTACAAATCAGAATACTACATAATGAACTAATCGTGTTGGATCTGCCACGTGGATCCAGACCTTGATCTTTCCATTGATCTTTCCACGTGTATTTTAGCTGTAGCCTTGGTTATTAGGGGTTCATCCAGGCTTAATAGGACAAAAAATGGCAAAAGGGCACATAAACAAACATCATCAAACCAACAACAAATGCAACGCATACACTTGGATGCCAGAAACCATCAAACAACCCAAGCACCACAAGAACCCACAATCATGATCCCAAAAGAGCCAGAGCTGAAGCCACAACTTATTTTTCATTTGGAGCAATTTTCTAATTTATTAACTGAAAATAAAGTATAAATCATGGGGATTTATAAGAACCCGTGTACATCTATACTAAAGAAATACTATCAAAATTCATAACTTCGATTACAAACCAACTAAGAATCCATAAAATTAGCAAACCATAATAACATGCATTATTTAACAATTTATTCAGAGTTCAGCCAAATACTCCAAGGGGAAGCAGAATCTTTCACAACAACCTTCTTCAACATCAAATTCAGAATTGAGAACTGGTTTTCTCAAAACTGATGAGATACTAAGCACTTATATAACTCCATAAAAATCATTCAACATCAACCTTCGGAATCTAAAAACTTCCTCAGTTCAAAGGAATTAAACTTACAACTGAAACCTAATGCATACACTAAGTCAGCATAAGCCAGAATGATCAAGACAACTATCCAACTAGATTACAAAGAGATTACACAAGTTCTATGAACCCAACAACTGCTATTACAAACTGAAAACTTCAAATGCCACAGGAAAAAGAAGTAGCTTACATAACATATAGCCAATACAAACTAGAAAACTATTACAATTAACTAACCGGATTGGATCTACCACGTGAATCCAGATGTTGATCTTTCCTTGCACAATTTCTCAACACTTAATGGATCGTCTAGTTGCTCTGCATATACAGGGTCTAGCTATAGCATAAGCATTGAGACCAGTCAAATCCAATCTGATGAAATGTTCCGGCATCACATACCCGCACATGCACATCCACGTAGCTCATATCGTATTCATAGGAACCCACGTCAACTCGTTGTTCGCACAAATCATAATTCTTATGCAACGAAAAGTAGCCAATATCAACTAGTAGTCTCCTTGCACTAGCTTCACTATATTCGCGTCCCATTAATGCAAGAACCCGTTCATACATCACCTCATCTTCGACATCAACATCGTTATTTAAATTAGGTTGCATGTTTTACAAGAGTTGTTATGTAACGGTGAAATCTTACTTGAACTTTATCCTTATCAAAAATTTTCCATTGCACACTAACACAAGTTTGTAGGAAATCTGCAACATTTTGTTCCTCTTCTGTGTGGTTCTCTTGCACTGATTTTGAAAACCAATCCAACAATGCATCTAAATTCATTAACAAAACAATGACTCTGGTTAACAACACTTTACACATAATTGCTTTTAGAATAGAGCTAATTATAAAAACCTCCCTGGAAATGTCCTCTTTTTTAAAAAATCTTTTTTTACCACTTTGTATTTTCTCTTCAATCACCTCCCTGAATCGTGTTTCATCTTTCATTGTCGCTAAGAGTGAACTAACGGAGCTCGATCAACGAAGTCAATCGTTAAAAGTCAACAATCAACATTTTTTTTCATTTATGATATCTTTTTTTTTACGTTATAAATTAATTTATTTTATGGAATTTCTAATTTTTTATGACGTCATCAAAAAAATGTATGATGTCATAATCTGTCGGATTTTTCCAGTATTGTTCCTAGGGTCTCAAAGTAATTGTAAAAAAAAAGTTGACTTTTTTTCTCGCCAATTTTGAATCTGCCGGTGCCCTAGTTCGGAGGGTTCATAGTTCGTCTTGTTGTTAGATTACAAATTAGTCCTACATTTCGTAACTCAAAACTCTCTATATTTGTTTTCATAAATTTGATTAATTTATTGTATTTAATTTTTTACAAAAGAATCAGAATGACTGTTTCGGAAATTGCACTTGCCCATTGATGATTTGTTGTGTACTATGCATCCCTTTATGTGTAGTAAATATTGTGTTATCATTTACCCAACTCAACAAGTAAAGTGGCTTTTCATATCAACCACTCCCATTTGAATTTTGGTACCTTTAATTTGTACTATTGAACAAGCAACCTACCTCTCTATCCAAAGCATGTAGAAAAAGAGTCATAAAAATTAAACCCCCATGAACTCTCCAAACTCCACTATAAATACACTGCATAACCCCAATAAACTATCACACAACCCTTTCAGTATATTCTACGAATTGAAGTAAGAAAAAAATGACAATGGACATGAGCATGGTCATTAAGAGGCGGGCGACTCACCACCTAACTTTTGGAATCACGTAAGAAACACATGTATTTTCTTTACTTTTTCTTACTGTTATTCCACTATTTCTTCCTGTTTTCTTACTCATATTCGATTGCATTTCGGTTTGTAGGTACGAGAACTACGAAGGCGATGATCACAACCCACCATTGAATGTGAAGCACCATGTCTGTGAGTGGATGCGTCACCATAACCCATCCTTTACGCACATGGAGCAGGCAATGGACATTTGTGTGAAGTTGTTGCACATCCAGTGCATACACGAAGAATTGGGATGGGATGGCAGTTGTTCGAAGAGAGATTTGCTAGACATGGAGGACAACAAGATCATCTCTGGGACATGTTATGAGGATGACTGGGTCTTCAGTCTCTGGGTAGAGCACCATGTGGAGAAGTTGTGCAAGAAGTATCTTTAGGTTGTAGAAATATTGTTATGTCATGTTTTGTGTGGTTTATGTGATGTACTTGTTTATGTTAGGTTTGTTTAAGGGACCTATTTTCTAGTTTAATGAGATCATATTATCAGTTTTATGAAATTAAACATTTTAGTAAGAATGTGCTATTTTATTGTTTGGTTGAATCATGTCAGAACAAAATAGATAGTACCATTCAAAATGGTCCCGAAGTTGAAAACAATTAAAAAATAACAGAATAAATTAACCTAATTAGAGACCAAATGTAAAATAAATTAACCTAAATAAGGATTGTGGGGGAATATTCAATCGTGATTTCGAGAAATTGGGGATTTAGGGTTCATAGAATTTGGGGATTCACTAGGGGAGAATTAGTGTTTCTGTAGAATTTTTTTATTTAAAAAATCGGTCTTAATTCGAGAAGTCAATGAACATAATCAGTCCATTTGTTAAAATTCGATGTGAATGAATTCGATTTATCCTATGAATTTTTCAAAGTGTAAAAAATCCATAGAGACTGAATGGGGTTGAAAGTGAAGGGGTCACAATACAAAACACAACCATACCCATAGTTCATTCAAGCAAAATGCACAACAAAATAGAAGAGATATAGCATAGTTCAAGGAAACCTAACACATTACTTTTCAAATGAGTGAAACAAATCCACGAGTTACTGAATCGCAGAGGCATACCACTTGGTACAGCGGTACTCCTTCATCTCGACATAGTCCTCTCCCTCCCTTTTTACCACACTCCTGCTTGTCACTGTCTAGTTTGATAGTATCCCCGTTTATACTATTCACTTATTTAGTGTTTGAACCTAGTATTTCTTCGATTCTCATCATCAGCATCACTGTCCAAGTTCACAATTGGGACGACAGTCAACTTGTCACCTTCTTCATTGTCACTATACTCCAAAGTCAACAATTGAATGTTGGACTATATCTCTCCTTCACCATGGTCCTCTTTGTTTGGCAACTCATCAGATGATGATGACACCCGATCACGTTCTGCTTTAATGCTATCCAGCAAACTAGTCAAATTACGAAGCATGTTCATATCTTCATCATTTGGCCCAAATATAGGAGTTGATCTCCACGAAGGTCTGTCTCTCAAAGGAGGCGCCTGTCACTCATAACTGAACAGTAGGTCGAACTCACCATCATCAGAAGGTATGTCGACCACAATTGATTGAGTCGATGGAATGGATCCCAATTGAATCATGCGAGTTGCTTTCTCAGCACTCTTACGGCGTTCAGTTTCAATTATATAAATCTCCTCACTAGCAAAGCTATTATAACTATCGCAATCTGGCCTACTCACGAAATCTCGTCTATCACCCAACTCTTTCACAATCCGACCATGATCAAACGGTTTCATGCCATTCATGTTCCTTAATAGCTCAAGTGCATCTGGAATCTCTACCATGAAGACATAGAACACGTCGTCGTTACATCGTGAACGCCACATCATTTTTTAATTTAATTTGCATATTATAAAATTATTTAAAAATTAAAATTAATCAAATTGCATTTTATTAAAGATGTTTTATAATTTATTGAGATAGAACAAACCAGCAATATATTACAACATAGTGCAGGAAATTAAAATCGGACAAAAATAAAATTCAACAATCAACAACACACAACATTAAAAATAATCAAACACACTACCTCGACTGGATAAGACTCATCTTCACTGTAGTATCCAAACAAGTTCCATTAAATCGATTATTAACTGGGTGTGCGTGATTGCACTATGCATCCGACGTAAATTGGTCATACATTCCGGAATAGTATTTATCGTATACGGTGCGCGACGGATACGAACTCCATCAATGAGATCCGGCACATACTCACGAGTATCTTGTTCGAACTGTTCAATTTCTACGTCATAGTTTAGTGTTTGTGGTGCTCATCCTCATCCTCAACTATCATTTTGTAGAGTGTTATGCAACAATTCATAATTCATAATCTTACTGCCAATCTTCTTGTGCATGTACTCAATGAGCTAAGTATTAACCTTACACAAATACTGACATCGTGCAAATTTTAGTTAGTGCAATAATTAAGAAGACAAGACATAGAAAAGAAAAATAAAGTGAAATCGAATATACCATTAATTTCCAATTCCATCCATGCAACAAAGTTAATCCAAGAAAAACGATTGTCATCCTCATCTTCCACACCGCATACCCTACACAAAAATAACAGAACAACATCAGTCAGCATGTAAAGTTCAGACAAATAGATTGGACGATATAATTCATACAACAAAAAATGTATCAAACTAGACAGAGTTCAGACATACTCCCCGTTCAAGTTTAATGTTCCAGTCTAGACACAACAAATTTTGACAAAAAGTAGGATAGAGGGTGGATAATGTATAATTAGTGAAGTAGATATATTTTCCATTTAGTAAGTAAGATCCCTCCCATTGATGGGTCGCGTTCAGGTTATATTTGTCGTTTAAGAAAGAAATGAATTCAAAAAGTAGATAGAAAATTTCAGTCAAATGAGGGGGAAGAAAAACACAAACACAGGCCTCGCATAGCTATGCTATATCAATACTATAATGGTATAGTTGCTACTTGTTATACTAATTACGGATCCATTCTCAGTCCCAGGCTCTAAACAAGAAGATCCAGAAGTTCATTAATAATTATATTAATTTTGCAAGCAGCTAAGATCTGAATTATAAACTATGAATCCATATATAGTTATTAATTAAGATAATACTAAAATCAAACATCAAATTCAAATGGAACTGTAAACATAGAAATTGAGGCAGGACAGGATTATATAATAAAACACACATACATTTTGCAGCTCGGATTGAAGGCTACCAGCGACGAGGCGATGAGATGGGAGCAGTCGGTTTAATTTGTAATTGGAAATGAACTAACCTGCTGCTTTAGTTTGGACAAAAAGAAAAGGATAGGTTTGAATCCTACTAGTGTTTCTCATCGAATTGATACAAAGGACCTTTAATAATTAAGAAGCTGTGGACTTGTCACTTCTCACAGTACATTATCACGTGAATTTGCAGAGTAGAGTAGGCTGATATGGTCTGCAATCTGCATGCCTGGAAATCAAAAATATGCTCCAAACATATTCTATTTTAAACGAAACATATTTACACAATATTACTATCTCCGTTCTATTTCAAACGAAATATATTTACATTTTATACGTCCCTTTAATAACAAAATATTTTTTTCATTTTTAACAATAATTCCAAAATACAACTCATTTTTCATCACAAATTATTGAGCCCGCATGTACTTTTCTATTTCAAACTTATTCTTAACCACATACTATATATTTCTTAAAAATCGTACATTTAAAATTTATTTCGTTTGTAATGGGACGAAAGGAGTAGTATCTCAGTCCCGCTGTCAATGAAGTACTATTTTGATTCAATTTTAGAATTTAATTAATTTTACTCCGTGTCAACTTTATATTTCAAAATTTCATATTAATTTGTCTAAACTCTGAATTTCATTTCTTCATTTTATAAATGTAAAATATTTCTACTAATTCTCATACTTTAATAACTACTATATAATAATCTTTCATACTTTATCATATCTCATTATATATTTTTTTAATATTTATGTCCAATCTCGTAGAAAATGAACACGAGATGAAGGGAATAGTAAGTTAGACGGATAGGATTAATAGTAATATAATGTGAAAACACGATACGCGTGTTTATGTGTCACGTAGTTACAAATAATTGATTAGATACATGAATGTAAGTAATATCGTTATTTATGATAATGGATTGTCTTTTTTTTGTTGAATTAGGGTTAATGTTAGTACAAATTGATTCGTTTAAATTCAATTAGAGAAGATATAGAAGAAAGATTGATTTTCCTTATTTAGGAACTAGATCACATGGAGTGGAATTCGACGCGAGAGAGAAAATTGATAATTTAAAAAATATACGACAGCGAGCGATATAATTCGAGTGTAAATCAAAATATAAATTAGATATTTATATATTATAAATATATTATTTTTCTGTTCCTTCTAGAATTACGAGTATTTGCATTGTCTATACTTCCCCTCAATATGATATAAATCATTTTTCGTTGGTAGAAAACGTCGTTAGATTTACAATCCTTACCCTCTCCATTCACCTTAAACATGTATAATGATAATTTACCTTCAAAATTCTTAATAAAAAATTAGTGTATTTTCATCTGGGAGGGAGAGATGTGCTCGGAATACAATTGGATGATCTTGGTTGAAAAATTATGTGATCCAGGTGGGATATGATGCTATATTTCTTGTATCAGGTTTAGACACTACAAGATCTGTAAACATGGATAAAAAATTAATCCGTCCATAAATAATTTATTTGCAACAAAGTTGGTGACGAATGAGCGACGTAAATAAAGTCATACACAATGGTAAATTCCATCACTAAATTTGTCGTTAGATATAAATACGGATTTAACGATGATATTTGCAAACTCTTCATTTAAAAAGCAGAAAATTAAATTAAAAAATAACATAGCGATGGAATTGATTTTTGTCACCATTATTTTGTTGCTAATGCATTATATAAGAATTTTAAATTGATAACTTAAAAAGTTCGCAACGGATTCTCTTTCAGTCACGGCATTTTCTCTTAAGAAAGGGATGCTTTTTTAGTGACAAAATGAAATTGGATTACTACGTTAAAAAACTGCTCGGTTCAGTTAATTGGAATGTCGCTCGGTCCATTAATATAAAGTTAAAAAGAAAAGAACAACAATTAACAGATCCAAATCAAAACAAACAACTTCTTCCTCCTCCTCCTTACTCCAATCCCAAATAATTACTTAAAAATTCTAAGCCTTAATTACTCCAATTCCAAATAATTACTTAAAATTCTAAGGCTCCGTTCTATCCTTTTTTTAAACTGAAATTAAACTTTTATTTCCTCTCCAAATCAATAAAGTACAAGCCGATCTGAGGATCCAGGCAATCGTAAGAAACCATATGAATCAAAAGGACTAAAAGCACTAGGGAGAAATAAATAAGCGCATCATTCTAACATCAACTGTGCGCAATGAAGTCGCATCTTGGGGTTAGTCCAAGCTCTGTTGATTAAGATATCAATGATTTTTGTTTCAAGGTGTTGGTCAACTGGTTGACATTGGAAACACATCGCATTTTGCTCCATCCATATAGCATAAATGGTTTCTGCAAAAGCACTTTTCAAGGAATAGCTTATGGAGATCGAGAATCAAACGAACAAGTGGCTCAAGGTGATCAAAACTGATAATGGACTGGAATTCCTGTCTGTGCTGAAAAGGACATCTTGAGACACAAGTCAGATGGTAATCCACATCATAAAGGAGTTGTAACGCCCAATATCCTAGTCCGGACGTCAAGGAAAATGCCGAACTTTCAAATATTCCAAAATAGTTAAAATACTAATTATTACGAAACGCGAATATAATTTTATAAGTGAAAAACATAGAGAAAACCCACGTCATATTACGTGGTAGTAGTACACTCAAACCCCGAACAGTCAGCTATCCTACTCAAACCCCTCTTCGTGCTCTTGTCCTGGGAAAAACATTTTGAAAACGAGAGAGGGTTAGTCATACGACTAAGTGAGAATAATCAAGCATGCATGGAATGCGTGTATGAACATGTTTAATGCAGCAATCCACCTCGTCAAAATAATCATGTAATAGTATCTAAAAGACATGCAAAACAGAATTGAAACAGTCAACATGCAGTTTGACATTCCCGCTTCTCCTTGGCAAAATACATTTTCATGTTGCAGACCACGTATGGCCCCAGCTGTTCATATTCATAGTGCTGGGCATATGCAAGGCATATGCCCCCGCTTCTTCATGGCATAATTATAGTGCCGAGCATATGCAAGGCATATGCCCCCGCTTCTTCATGGCATAATTATAGTGCTGGGCATATGCAAGGCATTTGCCCCCGCTTCTTCATGGCATAATTATAGTGTTGGGCATATGCAAGGCATATGCCCCCCGCTTCTTCAGGGCATAATTCACAATCATGCTGCAAGGCTCGAATGGCCCCAGCTGTTCAGCATACATTTTCATATATTACATTGTTTGTCAACAGTATTGACCACATTCATTTTCAAAGTCAAGTAACGGTTGGTTGCTTTCAAAATCATTTTCAAAGTCAATGCATATTTTCCACGTAGCACAATATTCAAAATCATTTTCGTGCAATGCATGCATTTCATGTGGAATGACAGAACATAATCAAAATGCAGTTCAGGATGTATCATGGATGACAGAATAACAAATTGGATTAAGGCATGTACATAATTTCGGTTCACTAGACTCGGGGTCAGTCTACTAATCGAAGTTAGTATTCGCGTCGGGTTAGTCAGAGTATTGGCGCGTAAGGAAGGTAGTTTCGAACAGATATTTCATAAACAGAACGAATACGGAATTTAAAGCAAGGAAAGGAGGCACTTTGGTTTTTCCCAGGGCCTGATGTCGAAAGCCAGTTATCCCTCACCTTCAGAGTTTTGCAATTCAGCTGGTTCAACGTTTCCTGATAAACAGATAAAAAAACCTTAACATCGACGTTATAATTAATTAATTAATCCCCGAAGGTTATCCCCAATTTTCATAATCATTAAATCAGCTAACTATGCAATTATGCAATAGCAAACAGTTCTAATCTTTAACAGTTACTCAAGTAATTTATTTATGCTTATGTTATACAACGTTTATTTCCGGTCTTTGACTTTATAATTCTATCACTAGCGCATACTACACAACTTAACAGATTTCCAATAATTAATTAAATAATATGCATTTCCACTTCTCAACTTCCTCGACCAACTTATTCCTATAGTTGTATGTTACTAACTTTAATGCTTCATATATATTATAGTATTTGCACTCTTATCGTGCTTCATCCCGGTCAAAGTTTATTTTACACACATCCCATTTCTATAATCGATTTTTGTTATTCATCAAGATTAATACTCAGAGACTCCATTAACCTATCATTCTTCTAGCTTCGCAACTTTACATAATTTTCACGTCATTCTTTTACCACTACATGTTTCCATTATCGTACGACCCTTTTATTCTCTAAGTTGCAATTACCCCAACACTGCCATTTGGTTTCATACTAATTATTGCTAAAGTTCGCAACTTATTTCCTATTAGTTACCCCTTGCTCGCTTTACTAGAGGCAATTAGGCAGAAGACCTTCTATTTCGCATCGCGCATATTATAATACTACTAGCTACAACGCGTCAATCTCCTTTCTAGTTTAACAGTATTCACTCTTAGCCTACTTATCCTCACCAGCTAAACACGATTTCTTACTGCGTATTTTCAATAATAGTTAATGACGACGTATTAACATCTTTCTATCCTAACGGTATCCATTTTAGTTTACCTTTGAACTCCAGCCATATTTCCACTCAGTAGCCCTTACAATTTACTCCCCTGTTCTTATAGTATCTACCACTTCTTATTCATTTCTTTCTTTTTATGACTATTAACTTTAGTACTATCGTAACCAGACATCACATAATCTTCACACCCTCTACAACTGCAGTATTCCACCCCTCATCCTACATACACCACTGCACAATCAATAAATCCAACAATCTGTAGTATGCTATAGTTCACTACTGTCATTCCAATCTCGACGATTCACTACGACTAATTAGTTCACTAATGTCATTCCAATCTCGGCAATACCTTAACACTAGCCTAGCCAAACACCGCAGTCCACCCATTGTCACCACATTTCAGCAAACGGATATCGACTAAGGCATACGAATAGCATTACTATACCAAGACAGTTCATACACTCTTACTGCAGTGCCTAAATTCTCGACCCCAAAAGTTAAATGAATTAATTAATTAAACTTACCGGAGTCGAAGGCAGAAATCCGGTACGGTGGGGTGAACAGTGGCGCGGAGGCGGGGACCAGTAGAGAGTGGAGAGGGAGCAAGAAGCGATGGAATTGAGGTGTTGTGTGGCAATTTTCTTGTGAATTCACAAGGCAAGAAAAATTGGCACGGCAGTCGGTATATATAACCGAGGGGCGGGAGAAGTGACGCGGAGACGGTGACACGCAACGTGCCATGCGGCGGGGTGCATGTAAGCCGGCCTGAGCTTGCCGGTTCACGGCGAAATCGGCCGGAAATGACGCCGGTTTGATGTACAATTGGTGCGGGGAGAGCACGGTTGGGCGCGGGGTCGGACGGTTCTTGGCACGGTTTGGCTGGCTCCGGCACGAGCAGTCGGCGCGAGGGGCGCGGCGGGGAAGAATGGGACACGGACCGGAGAAGAAGGCGAAAGAAATTTGGGGAAAATGGGAGCTTGGGCACGGTTTGGTTTGGTTTGTGCGTGAAGGAGTCTACTGTATGTTTTGTAGACTTGTATATTTATCTGGTATCTTCTGGATTCCAAACGGCTCGCAAATAAATTCCAGAAAAATGTGAAATCAGTTCCTGGGCGATCCTTGAGTCGAACTTAAGCCGTACCAAAATAAAATAAATATTTTTATTTTTATTATTTTATTATTATTTTATTACTCGTTACTAATTTCTGGACATTTCCGCGCGACGTTTAATGTTTTAAATGAACTCGAATATTCATACTTCGGTTTAAATACTAGAATTAAAATTTTTGAGTGAAACTTTCAATACGTACCAAATTTTACGGCCGTTACAGGAGTAGTTGAGAGGATGAATTTAATTATCCTAGAGCGAGAGTGAGGTGCATGCTTCTTGGATCAGATTTATCAAAGAGCTTTTGGGGAGAGGTTGTGACAAATGCAACACATCTTATTAACTTATGACTATCAGCTCATTCAGACTACTCATACATCAAGGTATTTGGATGACTAGCTTATGCTTTAAGCAAGACAAATTGGAGGCTAGAACACTAAAGTGCTTATGTCTTGGTTATTCAAAGGGAGTTAAGGGATACAAATTAGAACCTGGGGTGAATAAATGCAGGGATATGACCTTTCATGAAGATGTGAGGCCTTTATTGGAGAATACTGACAGTGTTGGGAGAACACTCAATCAGGTGGAGCCTATCAAAGATGGTGTGCCAGATACACTGAAGATAGATCGGATAAACTCTAATGTGGTGATAATTAACACTGAAGATAGTATACTGGAAACACTGAAGACAATTAAAAGTCTTATAATCAAACTGGGATTCATTTTGCTTGAAGACGAAATTTTCTTTTCTAGTTAGAATAGATTTTTTTTCTGGATAGGAAAGAAATATATGTTTATTTACTCTAGTATATATACACATATAGGTACTAGAATAAATTATAGAAAAACATATAGATTGAGAGATCTCTGGAGAGAAACGAAGTGAGGAAGAGAGAATGGAGCTCGACAGCTTGATAGTTTGGTTCGATTTCTTATATACTGCGTTTTGGTTCTTGGTTAATATAAATTTTGGTATTTTATGGACGTAGTCAATTGTCGAACCAAGTAAATCTTATATTGTGTGTTTATTTATCTTCTTGCAATTGTTTGTTAGTTGATTTGAAGATTATTGAATTGAATTGGAGTAATTAATTTGCAGTATTAGAACCTAACACTTAATTCAACATAGAAATATTATTTGGATCTATATATCAAATTACAGAATACAAATATTCTTTGCACCTTAAGTTGTTTATCTAGCACGTCGCATTAATTAATTCATGGTCTAACCGTACTTGAAAGCATGTCTTAATGTTCTACCGTTTTGTTGCATTAGAAAAACACTGACCATAATGCTACTGTAGTTGTATGGCACTCCTTGTGAAGGCAGAACACAACAGAATTGGAAACATGTATATTGAGCAAATCCATGACACCAATCACATTTATTAAACTAAATCAAACACACAGGTCAACTCAGATTTTTTTATACCTACAACATCTTCTCCTACTATTATCATTTAAAAGACAACTAGAGAATTAGCCATTAAGTAAAATTGTTCGTAGCCGAGTATCAAGTTAATACACTTTGTATTGATTTTCTGTATGAAGATTTATTAAA
The DNA here is from genome assembly GCA_036897095.1 of Plantago elongata. Taxonomy (NCBI): domain Eukaryota; kingdom Viridiplantae; phylum Streptophyta; class Magnoliopsida; order Lamiales; family Plantaginaceae; genus Plantago; species Plantago elongata. Next base: position 27,354 of record JAYMSP010000590.1, read on the forward strand.
AATTTATGAATGATAAGTATTTATTTCAACTGAGTATTTTAATTGTAATATCGTATCTTATAAAAAAAAGAAAAAGAAATTAGGCACGAAGTGCAAGTAATGCTTTTTCTTAAATACATTTCAGAGAAAAAAATGTTTTTTCTTAAATTATCTCTTGTCGGATTATATAACTAGGACTGGACATTTCTACTATATAACTGGATTTGAAAAAAAGAGAATTATCTGACTCATAGAGTGGATATGTGATATATTACAAAGAAAATGAAACTAGAAGGATTAGAATAGATGAAAGTGGATAATAGTAAGCCGTTACCCATAATAAACTTCTAATCACTTTGTCTAAAATAAATCTATAATATATAAATTAATTTAAAATAATGGAATTAAAGTGTAAAAGATAAAAAAAATTAAGTAATTTGGTCCGCTAGCTAATTTAATTATGTTTTTTTTATAACAAATATCATGGTATAATAATTTAAACATTATTTTATGTGATTAATATTACAATAATTAATATTATAATGTACAATACACTAAATCATGAGAAGGTGGTACATTATACCATGAGTAGAAAAACTGGTCAACTCATAACCCCCCTCATAATTGCTAATAAAACAATAAGGGGAAACACCACTCTTATAAACAAAACCCAAGTTTATTAAGATAATAATCTTTCCTCAAGATTTAAACATCCTCATCAAAGGCAAACTACATCCAGTAGTCCACAATAATAAATTGAGCAAGTTCTATCTCAATACAATGAGTCATATTTCTCATAAACAGAAACAAGAAAAAGAAATGCCAGAACCATCATCAGTCATAGCAAATCCTTTGAAGAGTTGGAAACATTTCCAGCCTAATTTCTTGCAACCCGTTTTGATGAGAGGCTTATTCGCAATCTGCATTTTCATCGGATTCTCAATCTTTTGCTTTTGTTTATTTCCCAATCTAAATTTGCTTATAGAGTGTCCGAAAGGGAACAGAACATGTCTCCGAACTTCATACAAAGAGTTCATTGCGACCAACCACCAATCGGAGACCAACATAAGTCACGTTCTGTTTGGCATCGGAGGCTCAGCCGAGACATGGATCAACCGGCGCCACTATATCGACCTGTGGTGGATGCCCAATGTCACTCGTGGCTACGTCTGGCTGGACCAAAAGCCGGGTCCAGAGCTCCAGCCGTGGCCCGATACATCCCCTGCCTACAGAGTCTCTGCCGATACCTCTAATTTCACGTACACGTGCTCATACGGGTCAAGGTCAGTGCTTACAGATTGTATAATCGCTAGAATTTTTTTTTTGAAACGGTAAATCATTTTACAAACAAATTATTACGATAATACATATAGCATATATAAGAAATGCACAATCATCATTATAAAGATTACAAACAAAATCTGAACCACCTAATAATTTGACAACGAAATGCAGCTCGTGGTAAGACGCTTCACCTAATCAATAGGTCAGGTTCGAGTCATCTTTACCGTTTCAAAAAAACTAAAAAAAATAACACTGTTCTAATTTGAATTAATGTGAAATATGTGAACAACATGTATTATCGACACTATATTTTATTCTTCTTTGTGCATAGAACTAGTACATTTCTTTTAACAGTATAAAACATTTAAACATTTAGAATGTTTGTAACAGGTCGGCGCTAAGAATTGCCAGAATAGTGAAGGAGAGTTTTGATCTTGGATTGAAGAACGTAAGGTGGTTTGTGATGGGAGACGACGATACAGTGTTTTTCGTAGATAATTTATTGGGTGTCTTGAACAAGTATGATCATAATGAGATGTACTACATTGGGGGAAACTCGGAGAGTGTTGAACAAGATGTGATACATTCATACACGATGGCGTACGGTGGAGGAGGGTTTGCGATTAGTTATCCTCTTGCGGCGGAGCTAGTGAAGGTTTTGGATGGCTGCATTGATCGGTACCATTGGTTTTATGGTTCAGATGAGAGGATTGGTGCTTGTATGGCCGAGATTGGTGTTCCTCTTACCAAAGAACTAGGTTTTCATCAGGTATGCCTTTTAACATAAAGAGCTAGTGATATAAGCGGAAGTAAGATAAATGCCAATCTAACACGTAGAATAACAAGGATGATAGCAAACAACTAGATAAACTCAATATAGTAGCACCAAAGACGTAATGTCGATTATATTTCTGAAGGAATAAATCTAATCTGCTTACCTATATATAAAAGATAAGTACAAAACCTACTAAAAGACTTAAAATACTAATCCTTATAATATTAAATAACAAAAACTTTAACTCAACCCGATTGGTATAGGTTAACTAGTCGAACTATGGTTAACTGCATCATCTTAGCAGCTAACTCTTCCTTTTCATGTTCCACATCAGTTAGTTGTAAATTTTATGTAAGTATATGACTAGTGCTCTTAAACGAGTCAAGTCGAGCCGAGTATCAAGTTTACAAAGTTGGTTAAGAAAAACAAGTAAAACGTGGGTTGAAGAGTAACTTACAACGAGTTCGAGCTTATACTCGAAAATTAATGATCATTAACCAGCCTTATCGGTAAGAATACTAAAAACAAGTATTACAAATTAAATTAATGAGTCGTAACGATTTTTATTGAGTCCAGTCAGACTCGGCTTATTAAATTATCGAGCATAAAATCAGAGTCCAGCCAAACCTCCCTCAAACAAGCTCCTGAAACTGATAAACGAGTCTTAATAAGCTATAGCTGCATAGTTCATACTCCCCAGCTCAAATTTATTATTGGGCAGTATAATAGTAAATAGTTACATTTTGAATATATGATTTTATTACATTCTTTACAGTTATAATTTAATTATAATACATATTAAATGAAAAACTTTTGACCGATTAACGTTAAATAAAAAGATAATTTGAAATGAAGGAGGTATAATATAATAAAAGTACTTTCTTGTTTATCTACTATGGTATAGATGATTATCTTAAAGTTGGACAGAGTTACTTTTGGGGCATACAAATTATATTAACGTGATATTATGCCGTAAAGTATTAGTTAAATGTAACATTTCAAAATTGCAAGTCATTCTCAAAAATTTTGATAGATCCACAATATTAATATTAACAGGATGCAACTTTTGTTTTAGAAATTCTAGAACTATATAGTTAAATATATTTACTTTAGAGATTCATATGATGAGTAATTAATTGAAAAATTTCTTAGTTCACGCAGGATGAGAACAAAGTAAATTACTGTGTGGAACAAGTATATAACCCAGGAGCAATCTATAAGTAATCATATGTGTCCAAAGGGTCAGTGCTTACTCGGTTAGTAGCTAAGTTTTGGTATATTGAACCTGATCTTTTTGTATTAATGAATCCTAATTGTGTCCAAATTTATACAATTATAATAATGTTAGATGACATTTTTCCATTGCATATCTTTTAACGCAGATAGATGTGCGAGGAAACCCATACGGCTTACTCTCGGCACATCCGTTAGCACCATTGGTCTCACTACACCATCTTGACTATGTTCAAGCTTTGTTTCCAGACCATAACCGGATCGAATCTGTGAAGATGTTAGTGGATGTGTACAAAACTAACCCGAGAAGGATACTTCAACATACTTTCTGCTACGACTTGACCAGAAACTGGTCGATTTCAATCTCATGGGGCTACAATGTTCAACTCTATCCATATCTAGTTAGCGCAAAAGATTTGAACACACCTTTACAAACTTTCCTAACTTGGAGGACTTGGAGCCAGGAACCATTTTCGTTCAATACCCGGGCATTGAGCCTGAATCCGTGTGAGCGTCCGGTTGTACATTTTCTTAGTGGCGTCAACGAGTTTAGGAGTGAAAATAGGACGATTACATCGTATCAGTATATGAATAGTGATAACAGACAATATTGTGATAGGGAGGATTACAAGGCTGCTTATTCAGTGCTCGGGTTCAATGTGTCCTCACAAGTCTTGGATCCTCGAATATGGACAAAGGTATGTGAAATTTATGTCATTAAACCTGTCACACATACAATCTTTTCGACTTTGTACCGTCTGATATTCTCATTTGAATTTAAATCAATAAAATTCGAAAAAATAGAGTCATTCAAAACTAAGAAATGGTATTTATAATTATCACTACTATAATTATCACACAATCTAACCCCGTCAAGTGCATACTTATGATCTAATGTATGTTAGTTATAATAGATCTATTAAATATTTCTCATTGTGATCTTTGTTATGTTTTTACCAATACATAGGAAACCCGCAGGCAATGTTGTGAGATAGTCAACAACAAAGAATCAGAAGGAAACATCGTACATGTCAGAATTAGAAGTTGTAATCGAGGCGAATCAGTTACACCACCATGAAATAGACAACTTACATTGACGTAACTGTATTGAATTGTATTGTATGTATACAACTTATACTGCTAGCTAATTATGTCGCTCCAGATTGCTTGCTTTTTGTCACCGGACAAGTGTAGAGGGATGACAAATAGGATTGTTCCGAACTTTGTTTAGTGTTGTTCATCATAACATGATCTTAAGTGGATACATTGCAAAGTTGCTTCTTTCTGTTGAGATCAACATACACTTTGAGATGTATTATTTTAATTAGGGCCATTTAAATTGAGGTTAATCCAAAATTCAACATTGAATTGACGATTATTATGCCTTATTATCATTGCTCTCGAAGTAGCGGAGTACAAACATAACAGACATTTTAAAGAGTCCATCACTGATGTAGCCATTTCCTACAAACTGACCATTCATCCACATTACAAACTGACTCGACTCAAACGTAATCTTAAATCCTGCTTTGATCAACAGAGGTCTTCTGCATATGTTTGGGACGTGCATCATTTCATTCAGTATCAACTCCTTTCTAGAGGTCATCTTGAGAACCACCTTACCAACTCCCTTCACTTTAGAAGTTGCATCATTCCCCATGTACAACTTCTTGTCCTTCACCGGCATGTAGGTGGAGAAGGCACCCTTGTCGGAACAGATGTGCCGGGTTGCACCCGTGTCCATCCACCAAGTCCTCGGATTCTCAACAAGTTTGCCTCCAGGACAACAACAACAAAGGAGTTCACCAGGGCCTCCACCATAGGATCCTGCTTGGCCTCAGCAACATTGGCCTTCTCCTTTTTGAGGGAGTTGTAGTCCACCTGTTCTGGCTTCCCACAATTGAAGCACTTGCCTTGATCTTTCTGGACGTGCCAGGATTCTCGGAGGTCCCTGTATTCCCTTGGGACTTAACGTCTCCCTCGCGCTGCTTGCGCTTCTTCTGGAATTTCTCTTGGACTTTCCCTTCAAACCCACCAGGTGAGCCTTGGCATCCATGGCTGCTTGCCCTTGCCCAAAGCCCTACGGTTATCCTCCTGGATTTGAAGCTTAATGATCAACTCCTCGAGTTTCATTTCCTTCGTCTTTAGTTTGAGATAACTCATAAACTCATTCCACGAGGAAGGGAGTTTCTCAATCAAAGACGCAACCAGGAAAGCTTCATTTGACTTCATGCCCTCTTGTTCCAACTCATGGAGAATCATCTGGAACTCCAGAACCTGACTTATAACAAGTCTTAGATTCATTCATCCGGAAGTTCAAAAACTTCCCCACAATGAACTTTTTCATAGTTGCATCATGTGCTTGCGATCCAGTTTTTCCCACAATTCTCTTGCGGAACTGAATTTGCAGAAAGCAGTATAGAGGGCAACAGAAAGACAATTCAAAATGTAATTCTTACAAACAGAGAAAATCGATGTGAAGCCAATCATCGTATGCAGTTGCCTCTTCCGGTTCTCATCATGGACGGCTTGCACTGCATCCGTAGCCATAACATTCTCCTCAACCTCTTGCAGAACTTGAGGAGCAGGAGGCTCGGCAGTGAGGAAATTCGCCAGCCCAATGGTAGTGAGGAAGAACTTCATCTTTTGTTTCCATTGCTTGAAATTCGTCCCCATGAACTTCTCCGGTTTCTCCCTACGAATAGCAGGAGCAGCAGTCTGGACATCAGTAACATCAGCAGCAGTAGACATCTTTGATACAGTAAACAAAGTCTTAAATTGTTGATTCTGAAGTGGGTGTATGAAGATGTGGTTCGAAAACAGAGAGTAGAAAGTAATCTGCTGAACATAGGGTGGCCCTCGGTCCTTAAGACTTTGTTTACCCCGCTCTGGTGCTTATGGCTAATAACAAACAATCTTCCAAGATAGAACAACATAAAGTTAGAATTTTAGCACTGAATTACTAACTTGACAAACTAGGAAGAATAGAAAGTTCAGGCTATGTAGAGAAAAAGTAGAGAAGGAAAGAAGGATTGGATTCTATGTGTTAAATCCGAAACTGGGGGGTCCTATTTATAATTGGGAAGAGTTGCAATCTGAATATATGCGGCCTTTTACGAATAGGTCCCTGCAGAGACAGAAATTCGAACAGACACAACTTTCGAATTTTTTTTGTTCAGACACATCCTTTTGAAGGAAAGGTTAAATCCATTCGATGAACGGACATATACGTGCTACAGAGCCCAACCGAGTTGGACCTCTTATGTTTCATATTTCTTTTGGGCCTGACCAAACAGAACCCGCGAACCCCACGACTCGAGACTCGGGCCCGAAGCCAGGCGGGTGCGCGTGTAGTAGCACCTATGTCTTCCCCCCTTCTAAAACATGGGTGCCCCAAGGGGCCAAACCCTTACCTCAAACCTTAGTCTTATACTTAGTTTTTTCTTCCTCAATTTTAGCCATGTGGGATTTCTCCCATTCAAACTCTTGACATTCCATATTCTATGCATCAACCGACACACTTTGAGCTTCAATTACTCTTTCATTATTTAATGAATTTTAGTAATTCTTTCTCAACCATAATGTACTACTATAGTATATTATATATGCATCAAGAAACTTCATTTCATATATGTGGGGGCCCCATTGATTTAGGTGCAAAGATATGGACTAGCCTCTTTAGTAGTGAATAATGGACTGATTGGGATATAATTTTAATGGTCTTTTTCAATTGAAATTGATTTTTTTTTTACAAAAAGTTCGATTTGAGTGGGGATATGATTGATTCAGCAGTATAACAAACTGCTTTTAAAATTCTAACAAATAATAATAATAATAATAATAATAATAATAATAATAATTTAGCCATACGCTAATCAAAATCTGGCTTCAGTTTGACTCAAATAAAAGGATAAATGATTGTGGTTGGAAATGGTAGAAAGAAGAATATAGATAACGCTCGCAGAGTGGTAGGATTTGTGGCCACAATAACAATGGCAACATCACAGGCTCTACTTTCTTGCTCTTCACCATTCCTTGCTCCGAGAGTGCACCGAAAACCCGTATCATTTTCCCATGTTAACACCCGCTCCTTCTTCAAGGTTCAAGCCGCTAAGCTTCCTTCTGGGGTAATTATTAACATTTCTGTCACGGTTTAACTAGCGATTATAATCGATTAAACCTGATCATTTATTGATTGTAATCGCTACTCAAACATTCTAATCTTTCTTTTATGAGACTATGAATTAAGCTTGCACGAGTTTAATCAAGTTGGTTGCTTGTATCTTGAAAACCACAGGTTGTAATGCCAAAGGACAAACCAAAATTCCAGGCTCCATTTGCTGGGTTTACGAAGACAGCTGAGATTTGGAATTCAAGAGCCTGCATGATGGGTCTCATCGGGACTTTCATTGTTGAACTGGTTTGAATTCTTCCTTTCGTCTCTCGTACTAATTAAGAATATCAATCCGTATTTTACTAATACACGTTAAACACACTCTGTTTTTTCTTTGGTTTTTCTCTTTTAAATTTGTTTGAGCCATTTTTTGTTGTTGAGTTGTTTAAGCTTTTTAGAGGTTTTAATTTAATTTGATGAATGTTCGATTGATACTATTTATGAAAAGACATTCTTCAAGTAACCAAATCAGTGCCCCCAGTTTATTATTAATCGAGAGAAACCACCAATGCTGGAACTTTATAAACTACAAGTTGACACGTTGTTTCTGATATGATTCAATTTCATTTGAAACCAATAGAATTCAACTCCTTTTGAAACTCAAGCATAAAGTGTCATAAATGAATAGCTTACTAAGTTGAAAGTCTGCAATTGAATTATTTCAATTCGAACTAAATTTTTATATATATAAATTTTATACAATGCACCAAATCAGTATTTACATACCTATTTAATTCTCCAATGCTGACCCAGTTGTGTTGGATCTTTCCTTCAGATTTTAAACAAGGGAATACTAGAGATGATTGGCGTAGAGATCGGTAAAGGTCTGGACATTCCTCTTTGAATTCACCCATGGAGTTTGATTTGGCTTTGTAAACATGTAATTGTGAGTATTTGTAAACATGTAATTGTGAGTATTCAAACTCGAATTTGTGAGATCATTCTCTTATAATCTTGTAATTTCTCCGGAAACTCAGATTTATAGTGTTCGACTTTATGTATGTGGTTTCTCCACAACCTAGGAGTGCCCATTACAAGTTTACAACATTTAAAATCTTACAAACATCGTCAGTGGCATCTCAAAATCCTATGCAACACCAGGAACCTATAACACTCTGCATATTCGAGTATCTATAACAGGCACCTTGCAGGAAGACTCTAACACCAATGCTTCCCCAAGTGACAACTGCCTGTTACTCCATGTAGCTTCTGCCCAATGCTTCAATTGCTCGCCTTCTGCTTTTCTTGATTGTTGCACACCAAGTGTTTCCGCATATCCTCCTACATGGAATATGTCAGTAAATTTAATAAAAATGATTCATCATTTCGTTCAAGTATGTAGCATAATGAATGTTACAGGATTCTACAGCAGAAGAGTTTGATGTAGAATTATACTATATTCAACATGTTTAATTAATGAAAAACAACACAAGTACACATTACAGCAGTGACCAAACCTAAAATATAACTCGTTCTTCATTAAGAATGCTTGTTGTGTTTTGTAGCATAAATACAAAATGAATGCCTTCTAACCACTTCTAAAAGGAAGCTAAGAAAGCCGAAAAGGGGGTTCTAGAGATACAATTCTCATAATGACTTCAGAATTATTTGCAAACACACCTAGATCCTCACATCATTCACACATGACAAGTATTTGTTTTTTTTATGTTAGGTTAAGATAAAACCATATAGACATCTAAAAATATGGACTTGGAATGAAATGTAACCAACGGACCTCTCATAAATTGTGTCCATCTCTTGAGTACCACTAAACCAGATCTTTTAAAATAATCACTAAAGACTATAAATCAATGAGAAGTAATGCATTGACTTATTTAATTGACACTTGCAGGGAACAATAGACATGCTATTGTTCTTTAATCCAGACATTGCTCACTCTTAAAGCTCAAGGCTTACCTCTTGCTAACGCAATTATGTCTTTCCCAGATATAATTTGGGCAGCACCTACATAGCAAAAACACATCAGCTTCATTTAATTACAAACAATTTATGAATTGGAAAACTCAAAAGATAAAAGCAATAGTATCCAACCGTGAGCCTCCAATGGTGGAGCTTTAAGCAATTCGATTGCCCTTCTGAAAAGGCCCTGTAGAACACAAAAACATTGGGGAAATGAGGTTTATGACGGAGCACTTTAATAAGTTCCCTAGAGCTTCAAGCTTCATGGAAATTCCGATAAAAAGCTAGGCACAATAGATTTCAGATGTTGAACTTTATCTTTGCCATCCACTTACCTGGGACTGGGGGTTTAAATGATCGGAAGAAGTTTAGTTGGCAGAAGCATTTACTAGGAGTGCCTTTATCAGTGTAAAACTATTGAGCCCAGATCATAACGATGCCTAAACAAGTCCTACAGCAGATTGAGAAGATTTTGTAGGATATATTCATGGAATAGAGATATTGAAAACTTAAAGAAATCTCCTGCACGGATGCAATCTGCTGATCAAAAAAGTAAAACCAAAAACAGGATACAGATACATTACTTTTTTCATAATTTTCAAATCTATATATAGAATATGCCAAGACTATATATAAGATGTGATTAAATTAAACCAAAATCACATTTCTGTATAGTTGGAATTCTTTCTTCTCAAAATAGTTCTTGCATAGTTGCATTTGCATGTCCTTTGGGTTCTTTTTCTTAGCTCTACGTCCCAATAGAACTAAACAAACCTTTGGAATCTTGCTTCTAAAAATATATAGTACACATATTAAAAGGCAAAATGTATTCCAAAAGGATACGAGAAAAATACACATCAGAGAAGTAAGGATAGAGATAAGTTCACCCCCATAGACATACCCGTGCTACATAGGTAGTGAAGAGAATATTGAACAGCAGAGTACTTATATGCGAAGTAATTTATAGGGTACTCTGGACTCCAGAAAAAGTTCAGCTGTTATTTTGGTTCAGGTACATGGTTTCAATAATTTTACATTTTTTTCATACGACACCTTTCTAGTTTCTATCCTACATCTTCTATAAAATTGTTAAAAGCGAAGTTGATAATGATGTCGTTTTTAGTGTAACTACAGGTCAGGAGCCTCTAAACCATCTCATGTATCCCGTGAGATGCCCCCTATAACTGAAGTTTATTCTTGAAAGAAGAACCCACAAAAATACCAGCCTGGCACATCAAGATCCAAGTCTGCTAGTACCTGTAGTGTTGTTCTGAAATGCAAATGCATGTGTATGGATCACCCTATCACATTATTTCAATTATATGAAAATTTATCACTTTCTCTGTGGTTGTTCATTCTTTAGAGTCTATTTTGGTTCCTACTAATACTCTATTTCAGGTTATAAATCCTATTTGGCAAGCTATGATGAAGAAGAGAATTTGGCTTTCGATCTTGTACATTTGCCTACACGAGAACATGTTATAGATCGCAAATGAGTTTCTGCAGTAAAGTCAATCGAGATGGCACAGTTATGCCACCAAAAGCACTTCCTGTTGCTAAGGAGTATGGATAAACACATTGGGAGGATCTCAGATACGTCATCTCCGGTAACTAAACTTACATAAGCTATGCTGTCTATTTCTCTTGTAAAGTGCTCATGACTGGCCTATACACAGATTGGGTATTAAAATGCACTTCATGGAAATTTGGATGAAGAATTATATATGGAAAGAACAACTGGATTTATTGCTCAGAGCAAGTACAAGAAAGTTGGCAGACTTCATGCAGAAACCGGTTACAGCAAAGCCCATGTGTTTGATCTGGGCAATTTAGTGAGTTAGTTCTGGTGGTTGGTACATAGAAGTCTCAACCACTATAGACTTTTTACTCATGATTAATTCAAACTTTAACCCGATTACTCTATACTTTCCTTCTTTGTTCACATAATAACCAACTCTAACTTCTATCCTTATATCAATTTCCTAGATGCATGTACCCAAAAGCAAGGAGGCATTTAAATTTCAAACATAACAGAAGGAGTGACATTTGGAAGGAAAATGACTCAAGCAAACAAACACTAACATTTTACGGGTAATTAAATAAAATTGTCTAACCTCTTGAATCAATAGGGAGCTTGAGCGTTCTGCAATTGCCTTGTTCCGATACATGAGAGCGATGCAGGTCAAAATGACACCAACCTTGGGATGACGAGGACCTACACAAATCCGTCAAGCCACCATGATGGCACCATTTTTTGTATAATATTTTCTATAAGATATCGTAGGAGTACCAACCTAAATACTCTTCTGTTTTGTTCAATGCTGCAGTTAGTAATTCCTCTGCACGAATAAAGTTCCTGTAGGCAGAAAGTAATGATTAAGACACGATGATACTGTGAATATGATGCCAAATGGAAAGCTCAAGGACAAAGGCTTCACCCCGTATGTGCCTCGAGCTGCCCCAAGGCACAGGTAGCTGCAATAGCAACTTGAGCCGGAATCATGTTACAAGCTCCAACATTAACTGGATCATCAAAGTCTTCCATTTCGGACATACTGTGGATTACTTTTTGGTACAATCTCTCTGCAGTTGAAAACTCCCGAATGCTATGGAAAAACTCCCCATAAGACACAGCAGCATTTCCTATAATAGTAGAACATCCCTAAATTGCTACCGCAAAACCACTTTCAAAAACATTCATCAAGCAAATCCTTACCAATCAGACAGCTATCTTCCGGAAGACTATCACAAAATGACTGCCCTGCAGAAAAACATTGCATTCTTTCAAACAATAGAGTACCATGAATCACAAAACACTATGACAAACCAAAAACTATTCGTCCATTTAATGCTTACCCAAGTCAGAATTACCACATATAAGTTCAACCAGACATTTCAAGGCCTTCAAACGAACCTCAAAAGCAACAACTCCATTCTTGCTACTGACACTGTCCACGAGCTTCAAGGCTGTATTTGTGACCTTCAATGCACTATCTTCCTAAACAAAGGATACACATACAAACTAATGAAATACACCTTCTCCACAATGTAACAGCTTCATTTGCAAAATAAACATCAAATAATCTTGCAAGAAGTCAAACGGATTACGGAGTTTTGCTATTACTAACTTGATAAAGTTCCAAATGGATCCCAGCTAGCGCTTCAGATGCAGCAACTACAAGATACATACAAATAACAAAATGAATAAACAGAAGATAATATAACACATTCCATTGCTTTGTTTTTTGTTCTTGAGAATCAGAAAAATAGACCAGTCTTATCACCTTTGACACCAATAGCAGATTTTAAATCCTGAATCTCCTGAAGCCCCTCAATAGCTTCTTCATGTGAGCCCCTTAAATACATAACAAATGAATAGGAAGAAATCATTAAATTCTCCTAAAAGTGAAGATTTATTAGACACTATTGGTCTCGCGGTTAAAACCAGGTTCTGCTACTTGTCTCGTTGAACAGTAACCTTTTTTAATCACCAACTATTCACACTTCAATTAACTTTGATCTCTCTAATTATTCATTTTCTCTCACTTTACATTTTCATTTATTATAAAAATCATAAACCAATCATATTAACATTAAAACCAATACACTAATTTTAAAAATATCACTTCATTCATACACAACCTATATAACACCTTCTTAAACATCCTTATAAATTGACTTGGAGATTAAAACAAGAACAGGTTAAGAAAAAGGGGGAAAAAAACATAGAGTGAAGTGAAGAAGCTTACCTTTCAAAGAGTAAGGTGGAGCGAGCAAGTTGAACGAACGCCTTAGAGTTATGATCAGGGTGAGAAGATTGACATTGTTCCAAAACCATTAGAGCTTGGGCATATGAGTCCTCTGAATAAATAAGCAAGCAAGCAGTTAAAATGTTAAATGAGTGAGAAGAAGATATTCGAATAAATTGTCGAAATTGAAAATTAGAAATGGAGCTACTACTACTACTAGTACCTGTTCTTTGTTGACGGGCAAGGGAGGAGGCATAATTGATCATTTGTAGGGCAACTGGGTTACCACCTGAATTGTTCACTTCCGTTGATAAATATCGCCGCCGAACAGAAAACGAGGAGAAGGAGAGTGGTTTGTTCCTCCACGATCTCAAAGCCTTGTTCATTCCGACACTAATCATCATACTCAACTCACTGCTATTTGCTTGCTTTGGTTTGGTACCAACCAACACAAAGCTATAGTGCCTTGTACCCAATATTTTCCGATCACGGGAATATATTACAGACCACCCACTTAAAAATCTTTATTTCACCTTCGGTTGGTTTTGTGTTTTTGGGTGTCTTTTAACACAAAGTCTATGGTCTGTTTTGTGACTTGCTATTTGAATATGCAATTTTTTAAATTCAAATTGATTTCCAATCAGATCCTATGTAAAATGAAAAAAATTGAATGTTCAAAATATGAATATATATTTGATTAAAACTATTTTTATTTTTATTAGTAATATAATCCATCTCTACATAAAATTGTCTCTCATAAAACTTGATTTTATTTTAATTAATTTATATTCGTCGAATTTATAAAAGTTATATTTATAAAAGTATTTTCAAATAACATATTTATATGTAAATAAATGTATAAAAATATATAAAGTACTCGATTATTTAAATACATGTTAAAAAATACATTGACGAAATCAATCATTTTTCAATAAAATAAAATTGAAAGAAGATTTATTAAAGGTAGTATGTAATCCAAAACTTGAGCGCGTGAAGAAGAGCGTGAGAAAATTCGCGTGGGGAAATCCATCAAGTCCGTCAGTATTCTTCATTATTTCTCTAACTACACTCTCACAATTGAGTTCAATTTGTTTCATACTTCCTCTTCAGATTCAGGACTCTCGGAATTTGATCAGCACAAATCACAGACTCTTTCCTGCTTTCAATTTTCGGTCACACGATCCTTCCTCTATTTCTCCTATATACTAGATTTCCAGATCGAATTTGCCAACTAGCTTCTACTTCATTACGACTCTTCTCCCCTGAGTATTTCATTTAATCTCTTCCTCTCTTCTTCTTCACACATCTTCTCCCATGGATTCCTATAGTATTAATCTTGTTTTACTTAAGTAAGTATGTGAATTGTTTTTGATTCATCAAGATACCTATAATAGTTCTAAATTTTTGGTTTTATTGTTTATGTAGTGCAGCGGCTTGGCGGCTGCAAATCCAGACGATTTAGGATCGGCTTTGCTATGGTTCACTTCTCCATCCGGCTTCTCCCATGGCGTATAGCTCGTCAGATCCGGTAGCCTTCTTTTGGTACTTTGAATTCAGAATTTGGAGGCTTTTGATTTCCAAACTTTCTGTCAAAAGTTAAATTACCCCTAATTATATTTATGTTTTACTGTACAATTGCGATTCTTAGTTGATTTCAATTTTATATTGAATTTCAACAATCAATATGCAAGAGAATTCAGCTCGTGTAGAGATTGAAGTTTAGTAATCGAGTTTTAAGTACCTATGAGCATATAACCAAATAATATGTTCGCTAATTGATCTGTTTATATCATTTTGGAAACACTGGGTATCTGGGCATTGTTTTAATTATCTGATTAATTTGTAATTCAATTTCATCTTTTGCTTGATGGTATACATATGAGATTGTACACATCGATTGTCATTTTGGGTTAGGCCATGGTTTTGTCTGTTTTAGTGATATGTTGTTAATTACGCTAGCTAGTCAATATAAAATTTGAGTTATTTAAGTACTTGCTTTGCCAAGGACGTAAGATCCATATATATCTTAATTTTAATAGCTAGGGCCTAGTGTGTATATATGAATACTGCGGTGCAAAATCATAACCAACATAATATCAATGCATATATAGTATCACTTCAATTGAGAATCTGTTAAGTGTTGGGTGTAAAAATTCTTGAATAAGTTTGTAAATTGTTAGTGATTTATTGCGGCCTAGATGTTCTTTTGGTCAAGATAATGAGTTTATCCCTGAATACATGATTACATTATGTTGCAACTGGTTTATAGGCTTAGAATGCTTCATTTCATTGTTTTCTGCTCAGGTTGAGGCAGCCGATCGGATTATTAGAAGAGAGAACTGGCACTGGACTCTCTCGCTAAAAAATGAGATCCACTTTTCATACCATCGTCGCCCCCTTCTTTTGCTCCCGACTCTGGATCTTCTTCTTCTATGAAGCTTATACTGTATATCTCTTCCCCAGTTCAGACCTTCCCGTCAAATTAGTCTCAACAGTGTCGTCTTGTTCCTGTATCGGTTCTTTTAATTGGGTGTTGAACTTCGAATTTGTTGGTGATAATAGCAATTCGAGTCTGCTTTCTTGTTTTGAAATATGTTCAGGCTTGTCACCTTTTGTGGTGTATCTGTGATGATGATTGAATGTGGTCGTCTTGTTTTACAGTAGACTTCTCCCTCCTTATTGTCTCCACTGCTCTACTTTCACTTTGTTGCGGTGTTATTTAGTTTCCTTGTCCGATTAGCCTACGATGTTCAAGTAGAGTTGCTGCCATGTAATTCTTTGTGTTTTATTCGAATTGAAGTTGTCACTGTGTTTTTGTCGATGTGGGTGTTTCTTTGCTGTCAACTATGCCTTGTTGGGTTCGTTTGTGTCTACCGCGGTTTTGTTACAACTCGGTGGTGTGGTGTTGCATTTGGCTATGTGTTGAATACTCTATTTCTTGTTATAGTCGAATGATTTGGGTATATGTTACCAGATTTATGCTAGTGAGTGTGGTTTGGTGGTCTGTATGATTATATTGACAATTGGTTGGGTTGCTTGCTGCTAATTGCTGAACTGGGTTTGTCGTTTACCTGCCTACATGTTTCCTTCTTTTCCGTCGCCTGATTATGGATTTGAACTATACGTTGAATTTTCTTTATGCGAATTTGCTACAATTATATGCCTAGATGATTTCGATTGGTTTATGCTCTTTGTGGGGGTTAAGGGTGCCTTTAATTGTTTTGCGTAGATTTTAAGGAGTTTTTCGTTATCAGGGTTTGCAGATTGCTTATGTTGCGAGGCTATCCAGGGTAAGTGTTCTACCCAAAACTATTGTATGTAAATATATTTTTCCAGCTACAAGAAGTTATTTTGAAACTATAGTATTGCATCTCAGAGTTTGTGAAAGTTTCATGAAAATCAAATTCTGAAATTGCATCAAAGATTTTGGCTCATGCTTCCGCTCAAAAGAAAATGATATTCGTTTTATTGATTTTGGCCTCGTTTACTTATTAATGATTTGTTGGCCTCGTTTACTGGATTTGTCTCGTTTATTCGAGTTACTCGAATTACCTCGCCTCGTTTATGCGCAATTTGGTGGGGTTTCCGATTGGGCATACTTGGGCAGTTGTGTATGTCGAGTTGCTCATGAGGTGCCTCTGCTTACTATTCCAAGACGCGAGACAGAAGTCGCCGGGGTCTTTGGAAGTAGTAGTGTACCACCCATGTACCATGGCAGGATATTCGCCTCGTTTCTCGTTTGACAGACTTGCAATCTGTCCGGAGTGATAAGGGCTTGGATTGGGGTTATAAGAATGAGTGCACCAACGATTTACTATACCTCGTATATGCCTTGTTTACTTATTTTATTCGTTTTAAAAGAAAAACTACTTCGTTGACTCGTTTACAAACCGAAATTACTTTGTATTTCTTACTACTTAGCACTGAAAACCACTGAGATTTTTCTAACACTTGATTTGTTCACTTCTTGTAGATACTATCACTTAGAATGCCTTGGAGACTTAGGTGTTCAGCAACAGAGAGTGGGGATTTACTCGGGATTATTTGTAATTTTTAGCTTGTAAATACTTGTGTCTTAGTCGCTACTTTTGATAATAGTCTGTCTTGTGAAAAATTTCGAGTATTAGCTTCCAAAGTTTTAAAACTGTACTGTTATCGATTTTAACGCTCTTGTATTTTCAAAAATTGCTTAAAATTTTCCGGGCATTACACAAAATGAATGAGTTTAGTTTCTTGTGTACCTGGAGCCGATTTTATGAATTTATAGAGTAAGGGACTCTGCATACATCATATATGATTTCAGTTTCATACAAGGTTGTGGTGTGGAGAGATATATGAACTTATTAATTTGCGATGCGTTGATTCGTGTTGTGAGATACGAATAATCTAAATGCAGAAAAGATAAATAATACAAAAGGAAGTGATTTTTCCATCTTTGTCTTTGTCGACCTGCATATACAGTTTACTCTACTTTTGAATATTATAATGGGTCATTTTATGCCATGGAGACTGATGGAGCGGAAGACAGATTTCCAGCTGCAACCAAGACTCCCGGGACATATTGAGCCGAACGTGCTGATCTACTTTTCCCATGGAATGAAATTGCTGACTTGGAGTAGTTGGAGGTTGAACATGATTTGATCCAGTTGTATATTGTTACTTTAATGGAGTTGGAGTCATGGTTGTTGAAGAATGTATAATACCAACATAATATTTAGGTGTATATTGGAATTTTCTTTTGGCTGTAACGGTGGTAGTATCCCCGGGTTTGAGGCATCAGTGTTTCTAAAGTAAATCGGGGGAAGGGGGACAATGAGCAATATGCGTTAAACTTGAGCTAGGCATTCCTTGGGTCGGTGGTATACCTTGAGGCGGGAATACCGGAGGAGGAAGGTGAGGACCGAGATGGACCAAGACCTGGAATGGAAGCCATCAAGCACTTGTTTGCAAAGGAGATCCACTTGGTCTAACATTTGGCCTAGGCTTGAGCTTCATTATACATTACAATGGGTTGATTGTCGTATACGATTTGAAACTTTGAATCTTGATAATTACTTAATTATGCGAGCAGGAAATGTTTATATTTGGTGTATCACAACTTTAAGTTGTTATTAACTAAAAATATCACTAAAGAATTTCGCAAAATAGTGTATATATATTGGTCCCAGCGAAACTGTGAATTAATAATTATTAAAATATTATACATATGTGCGATCCAAAATTCTAACATTGTATAGTAAAAAATGAATCTGCAATCGCTTGGTTTTTTTATTAGGTTTTGAGGTTTTAGGGGTCTGACCGGCTGAGTTTCTTAAAAACCGTCAAGTCACACATTTTTTGTTATGCTCTGTATAGATTATGTTATGGTTTAAAATTGTTAAGACCGAAAGTTTTAATCACAGTTTTAATGTATTTTGGTAATGTTTTAAATGATGATCATGTGATAGTTTTAATGTGTCCGTGTTATATGTTTCAATTATAATTTTAACATCTTTGCTAAATGTATGAGATTGTTTGATGTATTATGTCAGTTTTAAGATGATTTGTTATAATTTTAAGTCACAATCTAATATCATTAAATATTCACTTGGTGTTTTTTCGAATAAATTGTTGGTCAACTTCTATTTGCTGTCTTTTATTGCATGTCCTTGTTGCATCAAGATTTATCATCACCATCTGTTTAAACATTCACTAAGTCGATTAAAATCATAACAACTCTCATTAAAAT
>JAYMSP010000591.1:0-46169 GCA_036897095.1 Plantago elongata
AGCGGTACCTGAAATAAACGAATTTTAAGTTTATCAATTTTTGGTTTAAATTAAAGTATGATGATATGGCTATTGCAATTTGAATTCTTACCTCCGCATAGCAAACTTGGTGCCATTGCATTGTGGATTGTAGCATTTAAACAGATTCCTACATGGATAATCAGTTTTACGATGGCATATTTCACAGCATATGTACGTGAATGCGGCCGGAATGACCTTTAGTTCTGCTTGAACGGTGATGTACTTCTGCTTCTGATGTTCAATAAAACAAGTATTAAAAGAAATATAAGTTTTATATGCGAGTAATGAAAATTTAAATCTCTTACTGATTCGGCCTTCAAAACTTCACTAATGGACAATTCTGGCAGATTCACGTTTGATGCAGCATCTATTTTTTCTTTGGAGGAACCACCTGCTATCACTCTCTCTTGTATCTCATGCATGTGTTCATTACGCCTGCAAATATGTGTAAATTTGGAAGGAGCATCAAATATGACCTGAATTAATTAACTAATAGTTTAAGTTGTGGAAATATCCTTACCATTGTTCCATTTTCATTAGATCAGGATGATCCATCTCTGTTACGACAGATGAGTTCCTACTCGAACTCAATGATAAACCTACAAATTCATGATCAATATAATCAACACTTGGAGTAATCTAACAATTTATATTATTTCATAAAATACTTACCATGAAACGAGTTGACCTTGAAGTTAATAAACGGCATAACATGATTCATATCGACCAATAATGAATGTGTTTGTTCGGTCAGACGTTCCTCATTCCAAAGTGTAATTATTATTTCATTGAACCTGTTAATGTACAAATATAGAAAAAACTTAAAGAGAAAAAGGAAATATAACATCAACTTGAAGTTATGTTTGTTAATCTAAGGATTACTGACTGTTTAGTCACTACCATACTAAAACTGCTGAAATTATGTTAAGTTATGGTATTTTAAATTAACTCAGTTGTTTCTAAATATGAACACACAAGAGACTCTTACTCGTTATCAAGCCCCATGTATCAGTACCACTTGTCCAGTTCGAGTAGGGCGTGGAGGTTGTGCCTTTATAATGATGACAATCGCATCTACAAAGAGTAAGGTCCATTGTTATTATCAGATGTAGGAAAAAACGTATTTAAAAACACTTCTACATAAGAAACACTTATTGATAAAAGAACCGATGAGAAATTCAGTATAACCAGAAAAAACAACCTTTAAATGGACTTGCAACTCTTGTAGGATATTCAGTATTCTTGACCATAGTATTGGCTGTTATCGTCCAGCTGTATCTTGTGTTGGCAAAAATTGACTTGTACTTATTACCCATTTATCAGCAAGAACCAATCTTACGTACTTGGTTCGTTTGGTATTTGTCGCTTCTTTCAATTGTTTCTTGATTGGAACAATGACTCTAGTCTTCCAATTAACCGTGTACTTGTCAATAACATTCAGTTTATTGTACTTCTCTTCTGCCATCTTCACCTTGAGGATAAATAAAATAGAAATCAACAGCTAGCAATCATAAATAAACCTACACTTAGACATCTTAAGCATAATCAACCTACAGTTAGACATCTTAAGCATAATCAAAAGGTGTCAGATTTTTTTTTAAGGTAATAAGATTGTATTCATCAAACAAAGGAGCTGACCTCATAAAATTCATACATCAATTCACAAAAATTCAATCAGCAGCTAGAGGATTACATGTTCTGTAAATATACAATTTAAGTTCATACATCGATTCTGGAAAATTAGATCAGTAGCTAGCAATTCAACACAATATATTCATACATCTATTCAGGAAGATCGAGTTGAAAACATAATAAAACATCATACGTCAATTCACGAAAATTAATTCAGCAGCTAGCAATCCATCACAAGTTCATATATCAATTCAGGAAAATAAAATAAGCAATAAATATCAATTGAATAGTAATATACTAATTGATGAGAAGAAGGTGGATGCTTACCTGTATGTCTGTTCAGTTTCAGCGTCTTCTTTGTATCTCCAATTGTGTATATTGTTCATCTATGTATATAACAAGTCAGTTTTTTTTTTTAAATCATAAATGGAATTACCATATCAAGAAAAATAATGCAGCATCTGAATCTTCATTAAAAAAAACAATGCAACATGACAAAGTCCTAAAAAGTAAAAACTGTTTCAAGTTCAAGATCTTGAATACTACTGTCTACACTCACCAAAAACAGATTTTTAATCAATCACATTTCCGTGAAAGCTTTCTTACCACCACGGCCAGATGAACCAGCTGGTACAACTTTAAGAACATTAAACCTCACGGTCTTCGACAGGGGCCTGCACTGGCCAATTGTGACATGATCTCCTTCTTTCACACGGAAGCAGGGAGATATATGAGCTGGGGTGTTGGAGTGTCTCTTCTCATACCTTTGGTACTTCTTGACCCAATGAAGGTAATCTCTGCGTACGATGATTGTCCTTACTCTTGGCACTGTGGCATGTCCCTGAAAGGATACGGCCTCTGATGGAAACATCTCCAGTGAATGGGCATTTCTTATCAATATATATGCCCTCAATCGCTTCCCGTGGAGTCTTCAACCCGAGTCCAACGCTCTTAAAGTATCATTTATCATTATTTCTTCTTAAACTTCACTTTTAAATGTATTTAAAATATCATTAATCAGTTATAACAAAATCAAATATACGTTTGTTTTTAAATATATTACTTGAAAAGAAATACATTGCTTTAAAAAAACTCAATAATTGAAAATTACAATACAACTTGGTCTTAGTCTTCTTCTTCATTCTTCTGGTGTATTACAATTTCTCAAAGCCCATTGACTATATCTCCTTCTTGCCTTCTTGATCTTCGTCTTCCTCATCTCAATCTTCAATCAGCAGTAAAACTATGATAAATCAACTCCAGCTAATTTAATCGATTAGATATGTAACCATGATTTCATTTAACTTAATTGACGGACAATTCCCTTGCCTGAAACAACTGGAAATGTATTTTTCAAGGTTGGAAAGCTGGCCAGCCGAGAGTGATCCTTTCCCAAGCCTTGAGCGACTTGTACTTCATCAATTTGTTAATGGTTTGGATGAGATCCCCCCAGAAATAGGAGAAATTCCAACTCTGCAATTTATTCAAGTGACTTTGCAGATCGTCCGTGGAAGCATCAACAAAGAGGATACAAGAAGAGCAAAAGAGCTATGGAAACGATATATCTCTTCTCCAGCAATGCTCCCCTGTTTATTGAGGATAAATTTGTTTCATCAATTTTCCGTTTACTTATTTTTAATCATCTTTCATTGTTTCATTTTTTTATGTTTATGTTTCAACTTTTTTATTTTTTGTTTATATTTTTTTATACATGTAATAATAAATTCGAAATAATTGAGACACACTTATATATATAAAATATCACTTGTAGTATTTTAAAAGGCGGCTAGAAGAAGCTCTATAATGAAACATGCGAATTTCTCGAATATGATAACTAGACTTTGAATGTTTTATTTTAACTGTTGTAATTTTCAATTTTAATCATTGTAATTATCAATTTCAAGTATCATAATTTTTACAGGTAATGAAATCTCAATTTTCAAGTAATATATATATAAAAAAGTTAGTTTGATTTTGTTATAACTAATTAAAGACATTTAAATATATTCAAGAATAAAATTTAAAATGAAATGAGAAAATAAAATGACGTAAAAAATAAAGTTTGAAAGAAATGTCATAAGAAAACAAATTTGGGCCTCAATTGTTAGAGTGGAGAAATGCAAAGAGTTGCAAGGTAACTTGTAGTGAGCGGAATGAAAGATTATTTATATTTTGTTTTGACATATAATTTGAATATTTTATTTTAGGATGTAATTTGAATATTTGACTTATCGATTAACCGCCTCCAACTAACTGTAGTTACTAACTAATTTTAAACTGTAAATATAAAATGTACAACTAAATTACAAATATTTTACACTAAATTACAAATATTTTACAGCAAAGAGTTGCAAGTTGTAGTGAGCGGAATGAAAGATTATTTATATTTTGTTTTGACATATAATTTGAATATTTTATTTTAGGATGTAATTTGAATATTTGACTTATCGATTAACCGCCTCCAACTAACTGTAATTACTAACTAATTTTAAACTGTAAATATAAAATGTACAACTAAATTACAAATATTTTACAGTAAAATCCAACTAAATGGATAGGCGTTAAGTTTCTACTTTCTATATGGTTTACATTTCGACCTTCAAGGCCATTATTACCAACTCAGCGGATAGGCCGTAGGCAAGCTATTGAAAGAGTTATAGAGTATCACATTTCAATTCTATGTAAGTTTACTTTTTTGACAATTTAATTAGGCACAATCGACGAAGGTTAGGTTAAGCGATGACCATGATGATGGTGATGTTCATAGTTCACATTCTAGTATGAACCACTCATTCTTCGCATATTCTAGCTTAGAAGTTAACTAGTTTTACTTGCAGGATGTGGGAATCTAAGTAGTGGATAATAATGAGGCAAAAAAATCATGTACTGATCAAACTTCACTCACATAAATGAGAAAATTCAAAGTTCACAAGTTGCGAGCGCAGTTAAGGTACTCACTTCTTCGTCCCACAACTTGTGTCTTGTGGTAGAAACATTCGCCTCTACTCCCTCGGTTGTGCTAGGCCTTTATTAGTGAGAATTTCTACTGTCATTCAAGTCATCAATGCCAAAAATAATTATCTTAACTAGGAACCAATTGATTAAAGCGATTGCAGACGTTCCAGCATCCCCTGACAGAAGACCAAGCTCCCACTCGAATATCGACTAGATAATTTGAATCTAAACTTGATTTATCTAATACAAAGTGGTCGAAAAAGATTGAACCCCTTAAATTAATTTTTATTAAAGTATATATTACTCGAAATTCAAGTATATTTATTGACCTAACTTAATCAATGAAGTGACTGTTCCTAATCGGACTTGCCCGTTTTTTACACATCATATATATTGCAACGTATGTAGATATCAACCCAAAATACCGCCTTAAAAATGGTACTCCATCCACCCTAGAGAACTTTATAGATTAGAACTTCAATCGTAGTTTTATGTGAAAATTTAAAGGAATAATAGAGGAGGATAATATGATATTGTGATGTAAATATTCTCTATTGAATTAAAATTGTGAGAGGGATATCGACTTGGGATTAATCGCAAAAAATTGAAAAATATTCTTGTCAACAACCAAGTTAGGAGTTAAATTTCAAATAACCAATAAAAAAGTTACTTATTATAGAATACAAGTGTAAAAAAACATTGTATAAAATGATATATATATTATTTTTTAAATTATTAATTTTAATAGGGCATCGATCCGAATCCCACCCAAAAAATCAAGTGGGCTTTACCAATTAGGAACTCAAGTCTGGATCATTTGAGGTTTGAGGTTAGACTTGGGTAAGATAGACCGAAAGGTCCAAGCGTAAATTAGGGCTCTAATCAAAGGCACACACATTTTGTTTGTGTATATATCTCAATCTCACGCACATGAGCAAGCAAGCTTCATCATCATCTCAGATGTATCAGCTGAGCTGAATCTGAAGGAAACAAAAACATCAAGTAATTTCCACTTCTTCTTTCTTCTTCCAAATTTCTATCAATTTCTATTCGAGATTGCTCGATTGTGCACTTAGCATAGGCAATTGAAGTATTTCTGATGCGCTTGATTACATAGCGAAATCAGCCTCTTTTGGTTGCCTAAATCCACTACTGAGTATCATATGCTTGCACGTTCTGTTATCTTACATATGGTTCGTGCACTAATGTGCTCGTAAATCTTTTACTCATCATCTTTTCATTTCTGTTTTCCCTTAATTTCTCAGCTGTGTAAATCTTATCTTTCCGTTCATTTATGGTTCCCATTTGGTTATATATAAGTAATATTAGGATTTTAGCTGTAATGTTGATGATGATGTTAATTAAGCTTTTAGGCTGGATACTTTATCACTCACTTGTTAGGATTACTCTAAACCTAATTAAAAGACAACTTGCCTGCCAAAATAGTTAATATTGGTAGCAGCAGCCTTGTAGACGTGTGGGTGTGGCGCCGTGAAACCCGTACTATACCGGCTAACACCCCGATGCATATATAAGTGTGGGTGCTTGAAATGTTCAGGAATAACTTGTGCAGGTGCAAATTAGTGAAGCCTCCCTAATATGGTTGTGTTTATTCCTAATGTGTGGTAGTACTGAGTGCTATTAAGGGTTGTCATTGTACTTGAGGTGATGCTGTGATTTTTCCTAGTAAATGTTGCATCATGTCTTGCTGTTAGCCTGTTACACCTACACTTTAGGACTACTTGAGGACTTATTGTGTGTCAACTGTGACGTACTTAATTTTTCTTCAGTTATCGGGTTGAGTTGGACTTAGTTTCTGTAGTAACTCTTTCTTTTTAAGAAGACGCTTTACTAGGTGAGCTATCCAGTCGAACTCCCTAAGAACTTAATAATAATGCCTTACTGTGATGAACTTTCAGGTCTTTTGGCCTACTACTAGCATTACTAGCATTGAGCAAGTGCTTGCAATATAGGCCAATTACCATTCAGGTTACAACAGTGAAGGGCATTGATATAATTGGAAGAACCTAAAGATTTCTGTGCTATGCCAGAACCAGATAAACTGATGAACCTAATGAATAACTTTTCGTTTCTTGCACACTTTGTAGGAATTGAAAACCACCAATTGCATCTGAGGCCTGGCAAAAAAATGTCATTTGTTGCCTCTCCACTATCATCACCTTTGCGAGCATCTAAACTGTTTAGCTTTCGGTGTCGAGCTTGTTCTGCTGACGTTCCAGACTCATTTTCTCCTGACTGGCTTGAGACTCGACGTAAAAGGCCTTCTGGTCCCAGATTGAGCTTTAGTGCAGAGGAAGCTGTACGGTACCAGCTTGATGCCTTGATGTTCAATGACCAACCCCGGCCAGATTATGGGATTGAAGTAATGTATAGATTTGCTGGATTTGACCCTTTTGAAAGATCAACCTATTTTGGACCTTTCTTTGATTTAGGTCAATTCGAAAGGTTCAGGCGGATATTTCACCATTCCAGCTACCGTTCTCTGCTTGGTCATCAGGAGAGAAAGACATTGAGCAGCTTGAACGTTAAGGAGAATCTCTACAAAGAGAGAGTTTGGATACGTGGAGCTCGCCCTGAGGAAGAGGAGATCTTCCAGTTTACTATGGTTCAGAGAGTTGGGGGATCCTGGGACGGTTATTGGCTCACTGAGTCTGTGCTCCACGACGGAGATAGCTTTTCTGGTGGCGTTGCATATTGAACTATTGTTCGGCTGTCTCTGTCGGTGAGGTTGCAACTGAAGCCTCTGTCTATATATGTGAAATACGATACAAAAGTGATGCAAGTAAATAGGAATCATAAAATCTGTATACTTCTCTAAACTGTTACATGGACTGATGTACATGTGTATATATATTGTGCCTAGTTCTTGAAATTGTATATCTGTAAAACAACAAGTACCAACCATAGGTTGCTAACGAGTTTTCGAACAAAAATCCTTTGATACTACTCACACTACTACTCTCACATGAGTCTTAGTCATGGATTTTATCGACTAGACTTGCAAATGTATAATTTGAGATTATGCACAACGAATTGGTGAGTAAACACTGTTGTGTGATTAGTTGGCGGATTGATCAGCAAGATGCTAACTAGTTATACAGTTTAATGAATCGTCCAGACTGTTAATGAAATAAGTACCAACATAGGTTACTAATGTCTTTCCAAACAAAAGATATTTTGATATAATGCAGGTATGCACTTCGATTATTAGTCGCGGATTCTATACACGTACGTGTATGTGTGTTAAAGGGTATCCTTAAAGAGGTTAGACTTAAAAATGTAAATCAAAATGCGATAAAAGATATATTTGGTGCGGAAAAAGAAAGGATAAAATAGATGATATTGGAAAAGCATGCATAAAATTGATAAATCTATCTATCTATAAAAGAGAAACAAATAGAGAGGTAAATAAAGCAGCAATGCTGATGTATCGTCCGGATTGAGAAATCATATGAATACTTTCCGCTGCACTTTTCTTCTTCTCCGGCACCGGTGGGCTTCCTCCTCCGGCAGTGACTAATTAAGGAAAACAAAGACAAAAACTCTATTAGTAGCGGCTACGAGTGAGAAATCGAAAAAACAAAATTAAGTAGAAAACGACTTACTGTTAACGGATGGTCCTGTAGGTGTTCCGGGTGTAGAAGGTGGGGATCTTGTACCTATTGCCATAAACAATTTGTTTTAGTCTTTTAATTCACACTCCAACATGTCATTTAGTTTAGTCACTATTCACAACGTTAACGACTTACAGAAATACTACTAAATACGAATATTTCATTAACAACTTAGTTACGTACCGCATAGGGATGTATCAGCTTTAGCACCGCAAGCTTTAGCAAGACCAAGACCATCATCCTGCGTGACGTTAAGACCCTTCAACAATGCCGGATTGTTAAACACCTGACAAAGACAACCACTGTCCGTGACCACCATTTCCTTCATTGGGATGCAACACGATGCCGGTGGGGTCCCTCGCAACTTGAGGTAGGGCTGACATGGGAGAAGCTTCCGCACACACGGCAAGCTGGCGGCGCCACCATCTCCGGCTCCTTGAGAGAAGCCTAGAGGAGCTGATGAGCATATGATCACTAGGAAGAATAGTGCGGAATTTGATATGGCCATGGTTTAAAAGTTTTCAGATAATTGTTAGGGTCCAACGTTTTCTTGTTAATTTGTTTGTGTGTGTATATATAGGGTATAAGATGGATTTGATCTTGCTTAACTTGTTGCCGTGTTATGTGGACATGC
Source organism: Plantago elongata (assembly GCA_036897095.1). Classification (NCBI taxonomy): domain Eukaryota; kingdom Viridiplantae; phylum Streptophyta; class Magnoliopsida; order Lamiales; family Plantaginaceae; genus Plantago; species Plantago elongata. The sequence continues at coordinate 8,878 of JAYMSP010000591.1, forward strand.
CGTTTAAGGATCTACGATTTTGTAACAATGACTTTCAACTAAAATTCACTCTTATCGGTTATATGATCAATATCAGACTTTTTCCAACCTTTCGCAACATTGACGTTAAACTGATTCCCTTACTTTTTGGATGTAAACTAATTCCATAATTTTTTTATAATTTTCCTCAAGATCGATTACAGTATAGAGTCCATAGACTATAGACAAAAGAAATGAAAGATTAATTAAAAGAAATACATTTTATTTTGTGCACGAGGTACATCTTTCATTTAAAATGGATCCGTTTATATTTAAATCAAATATAGACTGTCACCTCACGCTTACGAAATTAGTTATGAATTCTTTTTACCTTAAACTTTGTTAAACATAAAAAAAGAAAACATCTAGATAGTGAATGAAAGAGTAATTTACGAGGATCTCATGTCTTCCAGATCTTATAAGAGTATCAGGAGAGAATAGGGTTCTTTCCAAAGACACAGCCTTCCCTATTTGGTGTTACATTTTAACCAAGAATTCCGCATATGCACCCTCTCTTTGTGTGCTTCACTTCAAAGTCCCAACTCCTAAGGGAGAGGTATTGTACCTTCTCTAATCCTCCAAGAGATTATGTTAAATATTAATGCCAAACTCTTCTATCGATAACTCTTAGTCATATACACCCTTTCACTATTTCGGTTACAATAATATATTGTAATCCTAAAGTATCATAAGCCATACTATGCAGCTGAGACTTTCTACTTATTGTAATACCATACACTGTGAGCATATAGCCAGATTGAGACTTTCATTTACTATTACCCACATTTGATGAATACTCTTGCATCTATATAGCCAACCAATGCCTTAACCACTTCACTTGAATCTCTTTTAAATAACATACAATGTGAAAAAGTTCTATTAAAAAATTCAAATCGCTTTCTTGTACTAGAGTCACATTGACTTTTTTCTTTAAACGGTAAATGTATTTCACATCGAATCAAAGTAAGAGGGGTAAATAGAATATAAGTAGACCACTACTCCATCGTAGTAGTATGACCCAAATCATAAGCGTAATCGTATTTGATCATGTATCGGTCCATAAATAGTCCGGTTTCTAACTTCCTATTGTATGAAAGTAGCGGTCAGCTGACGAAGAGTTTACAATTTGGATTGGGCTTAGTGACTATAATCCAATTCGTTTGGGAGATGAACGAAATTACCAAGATTACGATCGAGCTAGGTATTCTTTTTGTTCATCTGTCTGACAGAGATAGTTTGAAAGAGAGCAAACATGAAAAGATTTTTCCAGCCAGTACAGAAAGATGGCTCTTTTAAAAAACCCAACCTCTCATCTTCTTCCCCATCCTCTAAAGCTTGTGAACAAACAAATGGTTCTGCTGCTCAAGTGTGTAACAATGCCTCGAGCAGAGACCCAACCAAATTTGTCACATGGAATGCCAATAGTTTTTTGCTCAGGATCAAGAACAACTTGACTGAATTGTGCAAGTTCGTAGAGGAGCTCGACCCTGATGTCATTGCTATACAGGTAGCTCAATTCATTAATGGGTTGTTGAAAAGTTGCAATTTTGGGGCTGGGTATCAAGGTTTTGATTTGCTTATGTTATGGAAAGATGATTTTTTTTTTTTTTTTGTGTCTTGGGGTTTTTACTTTGGAGTTTGGGGCATGTTACTGTCACAATGTGTTTGGTGTTCTTGTTTGCTAATTTTTGTCATACTTGTTCAGTCTAGTGACTATCATAGTGCTGTGATCACATTAAGCTAGTTGTAATCTGAACTTAATGCCTGATAAAATGCTGGCCAATTCATAATTCAGGATTTTTTTAGAGTTTGGTGTGGTTGTATGCTCTACTGAGGAAGTCCAAGGTCTTGTTATTTGTTTAGAAAACGCTCAGTTTTTATCATTTGTGTGATTGTGTCCGTGCTTCGATAATTTGGCATACATTATTTGAGCTAATGATTAGATATATGATGGATTATGCTTGATTCAGCATACATTATTTGTGCTCACTTGTAGATTATGATACTTGGTTCTATTTCACTGTCTGCTTCTTTTGAGTTCTTAACATTTTATTATACTATCATTTATCTTATGTGATGTGCACTTTTGCATCTTCTCATCTCAAAAGTGGTAAGTAGTTCGGGGCCTAGCTTGTTTATCTAAGCTCCTGTAGTTGGGTTTCTTGGATAAATGTGTGTCTATGGGTTTCTCTGAATCTGTATTTTTGACAGGAAGTCAGAATGCCAGCAGCTGGTTCTAAGGGTGCGCCAAAAAATCCAAGGGAGATTAAGGACGACACTAGTTCCTCACGGGAGGAAAAGCAGGTAAAGTTCCTTTATTCCCCAAGTCATAGTAAGTTATTGTGAAGATCAGATATGTTAGTCAAGTATCTTGTTGACCATTCAACAAATGTTTAAATTTGCAAGACATTGTCTTAATCCAGTAGCTTACTAGATTGATATTCTTTTCTTTTTTGTCGTGCAGATTATTATGCGTGCCTTATCAAAGGCACCATTCAACAATTATAACGTGTGGTGGTCTCTTGCAGACTCAAAATACGCCGGAACTGCATTGTTAATAAAGAGGTGCTGCACACCCAAAAAGGTTTATTTCTCACTAGATCAAAAAGGTTTGTTGGAACTACCATGAAATATATCTTTGCTATAATTCTGCATAATAGTAGTTGTTATGGTCTTCTTTTTATCCTAGTTAACATTGGCGCATTAGAAAGAAGTCGCTTTATATATGTACTTCTTTTCAGGTTCAAAACATGAACCCGATGGCCGGGTAATTCTAGCAGAATTTGAGTCATTGCGTTTATTGAATACTTATGTTCCTAATAATGGATGGAAGGAAGAAGAGAACTCATTTCCAAGGAGAAGAAAATGGGATAAGAGGATGCTGGAATTTGTTACAAAAGATTCTGATAAGCCCCTTATCTGGTGTGGAGATCTTAATGTGAGGTATGCCCCTGCTGTTGTAACTCTACCCTCACTATTTCTTCCACATTATTTTGCAACCCTCTCATGTATATTCTTGTTTCACTCGTATATTCCAGTGGGAAGATAAATGGTTCTTTGTTTGAAGATTTCCCCTGAAAATTATGTCCATCTGTGCTCTTAAATCTTAATAATGATTTATATTAGCTGTGGAGTGTGTCCTCTCAGATGTATCTTAAACCAGCTTAGGTACATCTGAATAGATCCATAAACTATTGTTAGGTAGTTTCTGCAATATTTTCTAAAAGTAGCTAGTGAGCTATTTGTGGATCTTACGCCATTTTAAGATGTTTCCATTTGTGGCTTGTGCTTTCTACTAGCAACAGTTTAGCCTTAGGTGCTTCTGCAATATAGTAGACTTGAAGCTATCCTTTGCCAGCACTTGGTGCTATAAGCCATAAGGAGCTTTAATATTCAAATCTAGTAAAGACGCTATTTCTAAAAGCCCATTCAAATACCCACTTAGTTTGACTAACTGCAAAATCGCCTCTTTGGTTTATGTTTTGGATAAATACAATGCAAGCTTTTTTCTCACATGCTGACCATTCTTCTGTGGTGATAAACTCAAGATTTTCTGATACTGCACATTGCACAAATTGTTACTGTTAAAATTAATTTTAGTATTTGAACATTCTATTATGAATTTTTAAGTGACAAAGGGATGGCTTCAAACTTTTAGTGCTTACATCAGAATTTCTTTGTTGAATTCTAGATATATGATCTTGGTTAATTGTCAGTTTGTTGACCACTTGTTCTCCATCAAGTCGATTTTCCTGTACCTTACCATATAAAAAAAAAGTTAATTATTCTGTAGGTAATTTGCATTATGCCTGTGAATGTCCTTTTTCTTTTGTTCTTGCAATTTTCATGGTTTAGCATTTTACTTTATTCACTGTAAAAACTGTGGAATTCCTCGTTTTTATGTCCATAGAACATCCAAGTTGGAAAATACTAAATTATATGATCATGTCATTCAAATCAACCTTTATTCAGTACTCTGTTCTTAATTCCCATTCTGGTTTGCAGCCATCAAGATATTGATGTGAGCCATCCAGAGTTTTTCAGTGCACAAAAACTCAATGGTTATGTGCCACCAAACAAAGAGGTAATGATTCCATAGGGGGTAATTGTTCCGCCTTCCGAAGAACCTAATACCTTTATTTTCCGGAGAATGTATGTCATCATACCTCAGTTGTCTGTCTCTCCTGTTAGGTTTATAGAACTTGCGCTTGTAGTTACACATACATATTGTTCATTGTCTATGGTCTGCAAATCTGCATTACAGTCACTGAAATCAAATTTTTATATACTTATTTATGGTCATGGTGGACGTGGTCAACGTTCATTGGGTTGTTTTTATCGAGACAGCTTGTGTGTGTCAGAGCATGCATAGATGCCTATTGTAGTTAAGAAAATCTGTATGACGTGTGTTTTGCTTTTGGTTCATTTATCTACTTGGCAATTTGATGCTAGAGATTTATATTGCAAAGGGGTAAACCAGAATTACCGTTAACAAGACCTGTCATTGTTGATTTTCATAAATCTAACAGACACTGACTTCAACTGATATCATATAGGACTGTGGGCAACCTGGATTTACATTGTCTGAGAGAAACCGGTTTGGTACTATTCTAAAAGAGTATGTGTTCTGATATCCATGTGTTTCACTGAAGTTAAGTAATTTCTCAACAGGCTTTAAACCTGTATGAGACAGCTTTTGGTCTTAATCAGTAGGTTCCAACAATTTTATTCTCCTGTATTTGGACTCAAATATGTGTGCACCCAGGGGAAAGCTGGTGGACGCATATAGGTATCTGCACAAGGATAAAGACATGGAGGGTGGCTTCTCCTGGTCTGGAAACCCTATTGGGAAGTAAGTATAACTGTGATATTTTGTGTGGTTACATTCCCACTAGAAAGTGATTCTGACAAGAACAAAAGTAAAAAGTGAAATTGCTTGGGTAAATCTTATCTTTTTCTAAATTGAAGTTTATAGAATCTCATGCGCATTACAAACTGTGGTGCAGGTATCGTGGGAAAAGGATGAGGATTGACTATCTTCTTGTTGACGAGAAATTAAGAGAAAGGATTGTTGCTTGCGAAATTCATGGACATGGCATTGAACTGGAAGGTAGTATTGCCATAAAACTCTGACCCTTAATTTTGTAAACTAGACTAACTTTATGTTTTAATTCTTAATTCATTTGGTTTTGAATTCATGATTTTGGTATCTATGAAATCTCAATAAACCATTGCCAGCGAAACATCTTTTTTTCATAAAATATTTCACACTTGTAGATGAATGCGTTGGTAAAGTATCATGCAACTATCTCAAAGTTCTTAGATTTCACATGAAAGAAATCATATTTAGCTTTTTTTGTTTCTTTATTGGTTGATACACATTACTACATAAGAAAATGACCTGTGCTAGTATGGTGAAACATCAGTAAACGAACGTATCTTCAGTAACTTCTATAACTTTTAGCTTGATACAATCTGGACTGGAGAAAACCCCTTAAATGAAACATTATACTAGTTGAAATACCATGGGAGTTTAATATCAAGCACATTGGACATCTTATAATATTGATGCCCAACGTTTAATTAGTTTTATGGTACTGATTGCTGAATGTAGATAATCCTTTGATGCCCTATGCATGAGTTCTTCTGAATCCTGACTTCAACTGGTTACAGGTTTCTATGGGAGTGATCATTGCCCGGTATCCCTCGTGCTCTCAGATGCAAATCCGACTTCTGATCCTCCTGCAATTCCTGAGCTGCCTGACTCAGATACAAAACCGACCTCTGATCTTCCTGCAATTTCTGAGCTGCCAGACTCAGATACAAATCCGACCTCTGATCCTCCAGCGATTGAGCTGCAAGACTCAGATCAGACTTCCAATGGGAACTAGTTTTTCCAATTGAGAAAGCATTAGCTAGATCCTGATTTATCATTAATTGTGAATCCTAACCTGAGTTCTGTCCACTGAAGTGTGAACTGCTTAATTTAAGTCAACTTTGTGTTAGCATTCTCAATCTAATCTTTAGGAACCAGAAGTGATCCACATTGTATAAGATAGTGGAGCTGCAATTTTTTCCTTCCTTTCTTCAGTGTGTGCTAGTACATTTCAATTTTCACAAATTGCATCGGAACAGGTACGAACCGAGTCTTATGAAGTAAGAATTCCATTGACCTACTAATCAAATTAAAGAAATTTTGGTGAATTGCACTAATAACTAAAGGGGGAATGAGCACAAATGGTGCAATTGCTGAAGAAATTACCATAGTCGTACACATGAAACAGGTTCGCATGTTACAAACTTGCAATCAAATATACTAGTACAAGATAACACACCATAATACACCAGGAGACATGCAACCACACCTAGCAAACAAATCAACAATGATCAATTGCCTCTTCCTTAGGGTTCCTGCCTTTCTTCTTAGTAATCATCAAGTCACTCAAAAGCCGGTTGCCCATGAAGTCTTTCATCATAAACACTTTGATGACATCCTGTGGAGTTTCAGACCCAGGATAGTGAATGTCACTAGGTGCAGGTTTTGCACAACTTACAGCAAGGATACCAGCCGGGTCACCCGTTTTTGGGCCAGCATTGGAGTTTTTTAACTTGTCTTCAAGTACCTTGAGCTTCTGATCAATAAGTTTCTCCTGCTTGACATCGTTCATGGTATCCGAGAGAATCTTGGAAATTGCAGATCCCCCTAGACTCATTAGAATTTGATCAAGAGTAATAAGAACCAGTAAAAACCAATTCAGATTGGTAGTGTGAAAGTCAGTTTTTTAATACTGCCTCCGCGCCATTAATAACTTACCATCGCTCCACATTTTCGGCATTATCTTATCGATATCACAAATTTAACATCTAAAACAAAACTTCGACTCAACTCCAGTTTAGTTACTATTCATCAATCAAATACAAAACTAACTCAAGCAAACTGCTGTATTGGAAACTTGTTAAAGTTAAAGCCTTTAGTTAATCTTGCTACATCAAACAGGAAAATCAAGAATGGCTAGAAGGTTAGTAAGTAATTACCAGGGATGATCTTGTAACCTTCTTTGACAGCATAAAGGCCAGCATTTTTAGCAAACTTGGTGGTGTAAAGACCCATTTTTGATCGAGTTTCTTCATCAGGCATCCATTGATCGGCAGCACCTTTTACAGCCGCTGAGCTATAGGAGTAGGTGGCTTGGCAGCCACTCTTGATGGTATCTGGTGCATTCTCTTTCACTGAGTTAGCTGTTGATCCAATCCACTCCCAAATCCCCATTTCTCAATCGCACTATTGCTACTAGATTGATTGCTCTTAATCAATAAACAAAGATTAGTACTAGTAGTAGACTAAAAGCAAACAAAGCCAGAGTCTTTAAAGTGTTCCATTTTCCACTGTTCTTGCCTTTTCCCCAGGTGAACATGTCCACCCCAAGGCCCTTTATTTCCATCTTAGACCTCTTACACCAGTCCTGTCGGAAAATAAAAATTCATTTTGTTTACGAGTTGAGCAAAGCTCGCACTCGATAAAAACACGAGCACAAAGATATTTGGATTGGTTTGTATTTTAAACTCTATCTTCGATCACGAATTTACTGTCATTCATTTTATATTTTATTTTTCCTTTTTAAGTTGAGTCTACCACTCATTCAGAGATTCAAGGAGAGATTTGAGAGCTTGTACACCAACTATTCCTTTATGTTGAACTATGAATAATTTTTTTAAAGGATTGAAGTGTACGATCTATTAATTTGAAAATGCGAAGAATGGAAGCTTGACGCACTCCCTAACTACGTCCCTACTTGAATTCAATCCCTATGTCAAATAAACCAAATCTTGTTTTTATATTTGTCACTATGGCATGTCATTAGTTCATTAAAATGAGACCATGCATAATCTGGAAAAACATAAGATATGTGATTTACATGTATTATATTTACCACCAACTTTGTGTCCATCAGAAATACTGCAAGAATTTATTGGACTTATGGGTTGGTCAACATTCCAACATTTAGATTTATAACACAAACGGAAAAAAATAAAACGTCAAGTTGCATCACGATAATTTCAAATTTTTCTTATTTTATAACTATTATCTAAAATTCTCTCCTAAAATGCAAAGTTAAATATCACAATGTGTCATAAATATACATGTATTATTCATGAACCCTATGAATCAGAATGATATACACTCTTCCAGATTAAGTATTTTTCATAATTCTAACTTTATGTATCACGTTAAGTTTATTTGTAGTTAATTGTTAAAGTAATCTAGAAAAAGAATCAAGATAAAGTAAAAGAGCAATACTACACTATACCGTAAGATAGATGAATTTAAAATTCGAAATCGTATTATGATATAGTATACGAGATTATTTGGGAGTCGGAATATTAATAGCATACGACGACAGTCACCATCCATACCGTCTACCAAAAGCCCACGGTTAAAACCCCACTCGCTCACTCACTCTCATCGCATGCTCCACTTCTTACTTACCCTTTCTTTCCTCTGTTCATCTCTCTACCCCAAACAAAATCCGTAAAACAGAGTAGACCAAAAACATAATTACACAAACCCAAAAACAGAGCAGCAAAACCTTCCTACATCAATAAAGTAGGAATCTTTCCTCACTTCCCAATCCCAATTTTCCGTTCAATGAAACCCCAGATCCCACTCCAATTGAACACACATTAGGGTGTGTTTCTTTTCTGGGTTTTCGTTTTTTCAATTGTGAGTCCTCTTCTTCGGTTAAAAATGGCTGCTACTGAACCAAGCGGTGGTGGTGGCAACATAGAGGTCTGTCCATGGCTCAAATCCATGCCGGTTGCTCCAGAATACCACCCAACTCTGGCTGAGTTTCAAGATCCAATTGCCTACATTTTCAAGATTGAGAAAGAGGCATCCAAATTTGGTATTTGCAAGATAGTCCCTCCGGTAGCTTCTGCCCCTAAGAAAACCATTCTCTCCAATTTCAACAAGTCTCTGTTAGCCCGCTCTAATGACCCTACTTTCACTACCCGTCAGCAGCAAATTGGGTTTTGTCCCAGGAAGCACCGTCCCGTTCAGAAACCCGTCTGGCAGAGTGGGGAAAGGTACACTCTCTCCGAATTCGAAGCGAAAGCCAAGAGTTTCGAGAAGAATTACCTCAGGAAGTATCATAAGAAGACCCTTAACCCTTTGGAATTGGAAACCCTGTACTGGAATGCTACGGTTGACAAGCCGTTTGCGGTTGAGTACGCGAATGACATGCCAGGATCCGCGTTTGCCGTGAGGAAGAGTGGTGGGAGGAAGGGGGGTGAAGGGGCGATGACAGTTGGGGATACAGAGTGGAATATGAGAGGTGTGTCCAGGGCGAATACCTCGTTGTTGAAGTTCATGAAGGAGGAGATTCCCGGAGTTACTTCGCCTATGGTGTACATTGCGATGATGTTTAGTTGGTTTGCTTGGCATGTGGAGGATCATGACTTGCATAGCTTGAACTATTTGCATATGGGTTCGTCCAAAACTTGGTATGGTGTGCCAAAGGATGCGGCTGTTGCGTTTGAAGAGGTTGTGAGGGAGCATGGGTATGCTGGGGAGATTAATCCTCTTGGTAAGATACTAGCTACAAGTTAGAAGATACTATGTGTTGCTGGATGATATTATCGAGCTGTCTTTTATCTACATATTGTGAATGTTGTGTGTTAGTATTGTTAACTGTAGTGCATTAGTTGATATGATCATGCTTTTGCCACTTTTGAACTGGGTGATTCTATTGATTTGCTGTCGTTGGAGAGTATTGTTTATTGTCTGCAGCGAAGAGCGCACTGAACTCATTTTAGCATTTATGTTTGACCATAATTGTCTTCTCATGCTCTGTTCTGTATAGGCCGTGGTATGTCGCATCTAGTGTATCATCTAACTATTGTACTTGGTTGTAGTTCGTCTCTATCTACTTGGGGCTAGGTTCCTTATTGCTACTTTACACCAACCTGGTTTACGTGTTCATGTACAAAGATAACCGAGTTTGACTTAGAGGGAAAACTTGAAAGGATATAAACAGCATTTTATTTGATGTCCTGTTAGTTCATTCGATCAGTAAACTGGCGGTGGATTTAACAATATCAGCATTGGTTTGCATCAGCTAGATTTCAACTTATCCTAGTATTGTTTCATCATCTTGCATTCGCATGGCCTTATACATCAACCTTTCTGGCCAGGCTTAATCCAATCCCTCATTCGACTGATATGTGAAAACTTGTTGCTGTTGTATTAATTACAGCAAGAAGTGTTAATGCTATTATGCTTTTCCTTAAGCTTAATGATGATTGTCGTTTTATCCATACATTTTAGTGTCTGAAGTTTGATTCACAATTATCTTGAAATGAAACATCATATTCATACTTTTTCTTGTTCCTGTTCTCTGTATGATAGTTTGAAATGAACTTCATCGTTTTCATTTATTTTCAGTTATGTTTTCTAAACTTGGTGAGAAGACCACAGTCATGTCCCCCGAAGTACTTCTTAGTGCTGGTGTTCCTTGTTGCAGGTGAGTACTTGATATGTTATTGTATATAGGTGAACTATTTCCCTCATCACTTGTTGATTTTATGGTTAAAATATTTCTCATTCTGTTTCCCGTGCTCTTCTTGCCTAGGCTGGTGCAAAATGCAGGTGATTTTGTTGTCACATTCCCTAGAGCGTATCATTCGGGGTTTAGTCATGGTATGCTGCTCAAACTAGACTAACAACAATATTCGGAGTTAAATATCTAAATCAAGTTGTTAAAATTTTGTTATCTTCTGTTGTTAGGATTTAACTGTGGAGAGGCATCTAATATTGCAACTCCAGAATGGTTGAGGGTTGCAAAGGAAGCGGCAATCCGTAGGGCGTCAATTAATTGTCCTCCTATGGTTTCTCACTTCCAATTGCTATATGATCTAGCACTTTCTTTATGTTCAAGGTTTGCTTTTCTTTGTCCCTATTATCATTTTCCGTTGGTTTATTCAATAAATAGTCTTTTCAAAACCTAGGGGCGTCTTTAGTGATGAAAATTGTACCTATATTTTTACTTCCTTATACAAAAATTGTGTACCTTGAAGTTGTCACTTGTGATTAATATTGTGATTTTGTGTAAATGTTAATGCAGAGTACCAAAGAGCATTAGCACGGAGCCACGGAGTTCTAGATTAAAGAACAGAAAAAAATCTGAAGGAGAAACGTTGATCAAGGAAATGTTTCTCCAGGATATGGTGCAGAATAACAAAATGCTTCATGAGCTTGGGAAAGGAACTTCTGTTGTGCTTCTGTCTCAAAATTCTTTGGAAAAAAAGAGTAGCTCAGTTTACTCAGATTCGCGAACTGGGCAGCATTTGTCGGCCAAATTTAGACTGTTCCCGAGTTTATGCAACCCTGATCATGAGTTCATGACTACTAAGTATAACGCCCGTGATGATTTTATGAGAGAAAGGAAGCAGGGGATGAAACAAGCCGAGGATTATACAATTAGTGGGAAGTTTTCTTCACGTAGTGGTAACAACACAGAGCAACTGGATTCTAATGTGAAGAGAAATTCTCAAACTGAGCAGGGACTTTTTTCATGCGTGGCTTGCGGGATTTTATGTTTTTCATGTGTTGCTATACTTCAACCAACAGAAGCAGCGTCGCATCACTTAATGTCAGCTGATTGCAGCAAACTTGATGACTTGGGAGTATCTGGCAATGAGCATAACTACGCCAGTGATACAAATGCACCTACTATGAACCCTTATTCAGGTATTTTCTGCGTGACAATCAATTATGATGTTCTACGTTGCATATTATTTGTCTAGCTGTTATTTTGCTTCTCGATTTTCTGGTTAGTATATTTTGGATAGAATTACTAGTTTGTACCTGTAAGAAAAAAAATGTTGATTATTGAAGCCTTCCATAAGACTGAAAATAACTCTGGTGAAGATGAGTTTGATTTACTGGAAATTAGATTAAGTTTGTGCCCCCAACAATGCTATGTCCCTGTTAGGGGGTGGGGGGTGGGGAGAGTGTTTCCCTAATTATTCCCAAAGCATGTATAATAGTTGAATGCACAATAACATCAACCCCAAGAAGTGGAAATTAGACAAGGATAAGTTGTAAGCCACCGTATCCTGGCTCTTACACCATGGTACTTTCTTTTGTCCTCATTCTCTTTGAAGGCTTTGTTAAATCTGAGAGGGTGTACCAATTTATACCAACATGATTGTCTTAGTCATGTGGGGTTATATCATTCATTGATATAGCTCTGAAGGTGTCTGTTCATGTATTTATACGTCCCTGTGAATTTTCCACATGCTATATGCTCAAAGCCTTTTCGTTTAAATTTTTAAATTCTCAGTGTCATTTTTTTGGCAAATTGCTCACTGTCTTTTTTATTTTTCCTAGAAAACTTCTCTGCTGTTATCATTATCATTATTAGTATTTTTTGTCTGGTAGAAACACCCTCCGTCCCGAGTTGGAAGTCCCCCTTTCTATTTTGGGCTGTCCTAAATTGGAAGTCTCGTTTCCTTAATAGAAAAACTCTCTCATACTTTATTCACTATTTTTCCTACTTTATCCAATCACGATTCATTTTTTATTACCTTCTTTCCTACTTTATCACTTTTTTCTTAAAACTTGTGTCCAGTCCCGCGAGACTTTCAAACTGGGACAGAGAAAGTATAATACTAGGATTTGGTGATCTAAGGTTTTCTATTGTTTATGCTTCTTTGCAGTATTGGAGCTTCTAAAGACCCAAGATGGACGCTATAGTGTCCCAATGTCTTCTGGATGTGGAGTACGTGATATAGGTGAAGCTAGTTTAGATTCTGCCCCTAATAGTAAGGTGAGCAAAGGCCCATCTTCTCTTGGCCTGTTGGCTTTAGCTTATGGTGATTCCTCTGACACTGAGGGAGACGAGGCAGAGGTAGATATCCCTTCAAAGGGATGTGGAACTAGTGAAAGCAATTCTGAAAATGGACTTCATTTCGGAGATTCCCAAAGTTTTGACAGTTCTGATGAGTTTCGAACAAATAACTGTACATTGGTTGAGCCAGATTCTTTAACCTATAGGTTTGAGCATCAGAAGCAGGATGACTTTCATTCAATGACTGTTTCCAATAAGACTGATGCAACCATTGGCAATGCTTTGACACCTTTAGAGAACAGAAGCAGGTCTTTTTCCTCAAGATCTGATGAAGACTCTTCGCGGTTGCACGTCTTCTGCCTCCAACATGCAGTAGAAGTAGAAAAGCGACTCAGTTCTATTGGTGGTGCACATGTTTTTCTAGTCTGCCATCCAGGTGAAATGCTTTTTGACATATAAAGTTTTCATTACCTTCACTGCTTTTTCTGTATGACATCTTGTTTTGTGAAACTGCACTGTAAATTTCCATGGATCTTGTGTACCTGGTAATACCAGTCTGGTGTAATCAAGGGGCTATCTTAGTGTCTTTACTAAACGACGCAGGTAGAAATACTTAATCTTAATCAAGGTGCAATGTGTTGATTTTTTTTTAATATTTAGGATTATTATTAACATAAGATACGCCACACTATCAACAAGTATGAGATATTTTATTCCTTTCTAATATTTACAATGTCAATGTTGTGTGTGTTGTGGGAATTTAGGCGTGTATGTATAGTTCATTCCTATCTATTTAGTGAGAGAACTCATTTTAATGTGTCATGGTTATAACTCTGCTTTTTGTTGTTAACAACATGCAGACTATCCAAAGTTAGAATTTGAAGTGAAAAAAGTTGCGGAAGAATTTGAAAGCGACCATTGCTGGAACGAAGTTCCATTCCGGGATGCCACAGGCGAGGATGAAGATTTGATACAATTAGCCTTGAATAGTGAAAATGCCATACATGGAAATGGAGACTGGGCTGTGAAACTGGGCATCAATCTTTTCTATAGTGCGAACCTTAGTCGCTCTCCTCTCTATTGCAAACAGATGCCATATAATTATGTAATGTACAGTGTATTTGGACGTGGGTCACCAAATGAACATCATACACTGAATATCGAGTCGGAAGGAAAAGGATCAAGCAGGCAAAGAAAGATTATTGTTGCTGGAAAGTGGTGTGGTAAAGTATGGATGTCCAACCAGGTTCATCCCTTGCTTGTTAAGAAGGATTTGGATGAAGAGGAGCAGGAATACGGAGTAATTTCTGGAACCAAACCTGATCTGACATATCAGAGACGATCTGGAGGCAGTCGAGCTGTTGCAACCCCTAGGCCCCCTACGGCTAGCAAAACCAGTAGAAAGAGGAAGAATACCAGAGGAAATGGCTCATTCGTGAAAGAAAGATCTGTTGATACACTAACTATGGAAGAGCCTTCTCAAGACTTCACCCCTTATTCTAGGAAGAAAATGAACAGAAAGCGTGGAACAAAGCAGTTGAAGAAAGAGACTCATGAGGCCGAACATTTAGATGAATCCTCTGAAGAAGTTGAACACATTAGTTCTTTTAAGAAAGTGAAGGGTAAGCGAGGGACTAACCGTTTGAAGAAAGAGTTTCTTCCGGTGAATGAAAACTCAGAGGAGTCTTCAGGAGAATATCCTCTCATTAACTCTTGGAAACCAGTGAATAGGAGTGGTCCAAGCCGAATGGAAGTGGAGAATCATGAGGCCGAACTTTCAGATGAATCATTGGAAGAAGTTGAAACACAGAGTAGGCATGGAGCCAAACGATTTAAGAATGTGGATCCTGATTCTGATGACTCAGAGGACGCTTCTGAAGAAATTCCACTCACCAACTCGTGGAATCAAAAGACCAAGGCGAGACGAACAGAAAGAGCAACTCCTGCTCCTAGGGTGAGAACCCCCAAAGCCAAGAAACAGTTTGACCCGTTGACTGATGAAGATGATGATGAGCTAGTTGGCGGGCCCAGCACCCGACTGAGAAAACGAGCAAAGAAGCCCTGTAAAGATTCCGTTACCATATCTGCTAAAGTGAAACCAGTACCAAAACAGCAGCAGAAGGGAAAGGCTGTGAAGAAAGCTAAGGCTTCAGCAGTTTCTAATAAGGCGAGTATGATGGACGAGGAAACTGAGTACCAATGTGACATGGATGGATGCACCATGAGTTACAGCTCGAAACATGAGCTTACACTACATAAACGGAACATTTGCCCTGTAAAGGGATGTGGGAAGAAATTCTTCTCCCACAAGTACCTTGTGCAGCATCGACGTGTTCACGAGGATGATCGTCCATTGAAGTGTCCGTGGAAAGGTTGCAAGATGACGTTTAAGTGGGCATGGGCTAGGACGGAACACATAAGGGTTCACACAGGTGCTCGTCCCTACGTTTGCACCCAAGCTGGATGTGGCCAGACGTTTAGGTTTGTTTCTGATTTCAGTCGTCACAAGCGCAAGACTGGCCATGCTCCAAAGAAGTCCAGGGGAGGATAAGTAAGAATGAATAACTTGGCTGATGAATAAGTTGGTGATTTGATTGGGAGAGAGATTTAGGCCTAGAGTGGTAACTTATGATTCAGGGTACAGATCTGCGTTGATTAATTGTTAGGATTCCTAGTCTGGTTCTTTCATCTTAACTCAGGATATTTATTTCATTGTTCAAAGTTCAACCTGTATTTTCTGCAAAAGCAGAAATTTAACATGTCCAACTTTGTTTTCACTGGATAAATTGCTGTTTTTATTGGTTTACAGGTTTTGAGTTTTCTTGTGCTTATGGATGGTCCAGCCCGGTTTAGCTCCTATCGACCGGGCTTCATGCTGTACATGGGCCGGGTCCAGGCTTATTTTTAGGCCTGTGAGCCTTCTGACCTGACCCCTCATTGAAGTTTTAAACAGATACTGTGTACTTCTTTTTGTGGATAAAAACTCAATTGGAAATGTGAGTTCAATCTCAAATCCTAGCATCAAATTCAATTCTACACTCTACTTGGGTTTAGGTGATGCACTTGAATAAAGCGTTGGATGATTACTAGTACAACAAAGTAGGAGTAACTCAGTGTGTCCCGCGAATTCAGAATATTTTGTATCAGAATATTTTGTATCGTGTATAAATTTAATAATATTTTTCAATTTAATTAATAGGTATACGTAGTGTGTATCGCATTTAATGCACTCCGTCTCTAGATTTAAATATTACGTACCTATTTTTATTTATGACACTATACAAAATCACATTCTCATTTTTATCAAATTACATTCCAATACGACCTAAGATATAGATCATACGTGTCAAACTAAAATGTGTTGTATTATAAAATATTATACCGATACTTATAATTATTTATTCGATATCTACGATTTCGAAACAACATAAAATGAAATCACCATAAATTATTCCAAAATGAGATACGTAACTTTAAGAAAATCATAATTTTAGAAACATCTGGTCAAATCCAAAGGTAAGAAAGTGCATGATTTTAGTGATATCCGAGTGAGTGTAATAAGAAATATAAAAGAAACTGAAAAAAGAAAAAGAAGAAGAAGAAATTATAAAAGGGCAAGAAAAACCATGAGCCATCGTTAATGCAAGATTGTTGTTAATGTTTACTTGCAGTTGTTGTGAGTGATCAGAGAAAGAAAGAAAAGCAAACCCTTTTCACATTCTTCCGATTTCATTCCATTTCCAGTGTGAAACCAGGCTTTAGGGTTTTTTTTTTTTTTTTTTTTTTTTTTGCTTTTGTCATGTTGAAAAACCACCATGTCATGTCTGAATCATCATCATCTTCTGTACAATCCCCGATTGGGAAATCGGGATTAGGGCTTCTGGTTCCAGATTGTGACACACTTGCTTCTGTGTCTGTTTTGGCTGAGAATGTTGGAGATTCTGTGATGCAGGAAAAGGGGGAAAGTGAGCTGAGGGATGAGATTGAGAGGGAGATTTATAAGCTCACGTTGGAGCAGGCTGAGATCGAGGATCTTGAAAAAAAATCTTATCTTGCTGGAGAGGAGAGTGTTCAAGGGGTGGAAGTGAAGGTGACTGATTTTGAAAAATCTGATCTTGGTGAGAAGGAGAAGAAGAGTGTAGAAAGGGATTTTGAGGGGGGAGTGAAGGTGAGTGATCTTGATGAAGAGAAGAAGGATGTTGATGTTGTGGTGTGTGTAGAAAGAGATTTTGTGTGTGGTTTAGGGAAAGCTGATGTAGGTGAAGAGAAGAAGGTTGATGTTGAGGGTCAAGTGGAGAAGGCTGATGTTGGTGTTGTGGTGAGTAGTATAGGAGGAGGTTTTGAGAGTGACTTAGGAAAGGCTGATCTTGGTGAAGAGAAGACTGTTGATGTTGTGGTGAGTAGTATAGGAGGAGATATTGAGTGTGACTTAGGAAAGGCTGATCTTGGTGTAGATAAAAAGACTGTTGATGTTATTGAGAGTGTGGAAGGGGATGTTAAGACTCAAGAGGACAAGGCTGATCTAGGTGAAGATAAGAATGTTGATGTTGTTGGGAGTGTAGAGCGGGATTTTGAGAGTCGAGTTGAAAAGGCTGATGTAGGTGAAGAGAAGGAGGGTAATGTTGTTGAGAGTGTAGGAGAAGCTTTTGAGAGTCGAGTTGAAAAGGCTGATGTAGGTGAAGAGAAGGAGGGTAATGTTGTTGAGAGTGTAGGAGAAGCTTTTGAGAGTCGAGTTGAAAAGGCTGATGTAGGTGAAGAGAAGAACGTTAATGTTGTTGAGAGTGTAGGAGAAGCTTTTGAGAGTAAAGTGGTAAAGTCTGATCTTGGTGAAGAGAAGAATGTTAATGTTATTGAGAGTGGGGTAGTGGAGGGTGGACTGGGTCTGTCTGATGATTTTAATGATGGGAAGAATGGGTTTTCAGAAAGTGTTGTAGGAGAGAATGAGAATGGAGTGGGGGATGAGGAAAGTGTCGGAGATCAGACAGGGGATGAGGCTGGTAGGGGTGCAAGCAACAATCAGAATAGTAACAACCGGAGGAGGAGTAACTATCCGATGAGACCTGATGCAGAAGACTGCACGTATTATATGAAGTTTGGGACCTGTAAGTTTGGGTTGCAGTGCAAGTTTAATCACCCTCCCAAGAGAAAGACTCAGGTAGATGTTACTTTTATTTAAGTTGGATATGTTTAGCAGAATCCTGATTGATGTACTGTTCATGAGTAGAAATCTTATGATATGGAGTACCTTTTATTTTTTTAAACTATTTTGCTTCTAGAAAATAAGGGTTCTGATTACTTGGTTGTTGATGAGGCTTCTGGCCAAATTTGCATATCCCACTACATATTTGTCTTAGATATGTAGAAGTTATTGGGTTTGGTTACTTGTGGAAGCATTGCCTTATCCTTGAAAGTACATCTGTCGTTTCTCAGGGCAATAAAGAAAGAGCGAAGCCCAGTGAAGAAAACTCCGAGAGGATGGGGCAGACTGATTGCAAGGTACATCATGTTGTTATTTCAATAATGGGCGTTTGGTTTGTGTGGGGACATGATCTTAATTTCTCCTAGCCGACTATTTGTATGGGTTATCTCGCATATCACTCTTGGATACTTGGTGGTGGTTATGTATTTTTGTGATGAATATAATCATTGTGTTAGTTCTGATCAGCTTCACTGAGATGTTTACTCCTTTGAAATGGTGTTTCTCTTAACGTATTCATATTACTTTACTTTCTCAGATGGTGTATGTCTTCATAAATGATCTCTTTCTTTGTGTCTGTTCATCTATCTTTCGTGTATGCAAATGTGGTTGTTCTATGTTGGTTTGATGGCACCTCATTCAGCCCTAACTGTTTTGCAACAAATAACTCGGATTTGCTGCAGTATCACATGACGCCAAGTGGGTGCAAGTATGGGAGGAATTGCAAATACTATCATGGTTCAGAGAATAGCTCCATATCCCTTAATCCGGAGCTTAACTTTCTAGGGTTGCCGATTCGACTGGTATTCACTCTTAAATGTTACTTGCAATTAAACTTGTGTATATAATTATATTATGTTTCCTTGTCTTTAACTGTCTATATTTTGTAAACCAAACTAAACTGGTGAGGTAGTAAAATGGGCAAATAGGAAGAAGTCTGCATCTGTTCTCCAAGACTCGATGAGGATTCAAGGAGAAACGTATTAACACTATATAATTTTCGGAACATTTCCTTTTTCCTACATGACGGTAGAATATGAAGGGGATAGATATAAGTATAAGAAACCATTTGAACATTGCAGATTTTCGTCGAGCTGGGTTGGACCCGCTTTCATAATTCAAACATGCTAGTCATTGTTTAATTTCAATTATTGATCTGTTAAGTTTAAACATTTCAGGGAGAAAAGGAATGCCCGTATTACATGCGTACTGGGTCCTGCAAATATGGGTCAAACTGTAGGTTTCATCATCCTGAACCTACTACTGTGGGTGGAGGAGACCCGGGATATGGAAATGGTGAATCTCATCCATCAAATCATGTGCCTGCATCGACTGTCCCATCGTGGTCTTCCCCAAGGGCTTATAATGACTCTTCTCCATATTCACCAGTAATATATCCGGCATCCCACACTGCTGCTCCTCCAAACCCTGATTGGAATCCTTCTTCAAACCCAGAGTGGAATGGATACCAGGTAATTCATTTCTATATCCTGTGAAGTATTTCAATAAACATACAACTCTTTCAGCATTCTACTTTGTTATTTAAGGTATTGGTATATCATTAAAAACTTCATTACTGACAATAATTGTGAAAATTGTTAGTTATCTCCCTTATTTCCTGCCCCCACTTAGATTTACATCTATCTTCCGTTCCTATATGTCAGACCAGAGTTAATCTTGCTGCATATGACCTCATAAAATATTTGAGAATGAGTGTATCATTCTACAATAAATATATAAAGAGCACATTGTCTTTAAATTACAAATGAGGAAGGGATATAACTGAAAAGTGAAAGGGGCTATATGTTTTATTTATAGTTTAAGAACTCATTCATGAAATTTGCATCCACATGAGAGAGCTGCAAATTTTGTTAAATTAAAAATGCGTGCCTACTGCCTGACTTATTTTTGGTGTGTTCAGGTTTAAATTTGTAACGAGATATTTCTCTACATATGAGCATGATCGCTCTCCTGAGCCTTTGAAATGGTTTAAAGTCTTTCCGATTTGTTTCCCTCCACCATTTCCTCTTTTTGAAGTATGTTTCCTCTGACAACAGACATTATAAATCTTATGTACGTTATCTCGATTGAAAGAGTATGAGGTGTTTTTTTTCATATGATTAGAGGCTAAGATAATTGAAATAGAAAAATAAAGTAGATCTGAGTTTCTGCTCTTGTTTTGGAGCCAGATTATAAAGTAGATCTGAATTTCTACCCGTCTGAAAATAAAGTAGATCTGAGTTTAGGTGAATGAGATTATTAAATTGCCTAACATTCCCAATTTAGTAACAATCCAAATTCCAAACCACAGAACTTTTTTTACCAAATTATCCCACCTGCTCCCCACAAATTCAATTTATAACATCATTACATTTTTCTACTTCCCCAAACCTTCTTTTCCTGTTGCTTCTTGGAACTGGAACGGATAACTCAGAAAGGGGTGTTAGTACTTATTGAGGCATCTTACTTAGTTAAGTTGGCATCGGATAGTCGGATCAAGTAGAATTAATTGGACTTGCATGCAGTGGGCTCTGATAGAATTTCTCTAGAACGTGTGATATTGTCATCTCCAACACCTGGGATAGTTCTCTACTTCTCTTTCCATTTATGGAATATGGACCAAAATGCACCAGTCCCACCATCTGTGTATATTTTACTTTGATCTATCCTACAGTTGATACAATTATGGTCTCTGAGTTTCTGCTACAAAGTTTGTATACCATGTACTTCACTCAAATGCTTTCGTGGTCCCAAAAATTGTGCTATTTCGTCCAATCTTGCAAATACTAATGAGTGCTGATGCATTTTGCAAATTTCAAGTGCATGGTGTTCTTAAACTACTAATTGGTGAAATGTGAACCTATAACGTTTACATATAAAAACACTTCAACTTCTACCAGATGGTGAAGAAATATTTCTTTTAGTATTTTTTTTTTTTATACTTTTCCGTCTTCTTTTGTTGTGTTCTAAATTAGCTTGTGCATGTTTGTCTATGTACTTGTACAAGTTTTCTGCCGTGTCTTATCTGCTCATGTTTTTCTTGACTGACTTGAGGGTCCGGCATATCAAATATCTGAGAGAGGACTGCCTACACCTCCAGCCTTTGCAATGAAAAATCTGCCAGCTGAAATCAACTATCCGTTACGACCACTTAATGTCATGGTTGATGAATATCCAGAGCGACCTGGTGAACCAGAATGCAGTTTCTTTATGAAAACTGGAGATTGCAAATACAAGTCGGGTTGCAAATTTAACCATCCGAAAAATCGTGGCCTCAAGGCAAAGGCAAGGGCAAGCCCAGGTCCTTCATCTCTCAGTGACAAAGGCCTTCCGCTCAGACCAGTAAGTTTGTCTGAAAGTAATTCTATGCATTGATTGTTGGTTCTTTTTTTGGGATAAAAACAAATACAATCCTAGGAATACAAGCATATGAGCACATGACCCCTGATGATTTTATCTGTTGCAAATATAGGATAATACCTAGTTCAAAACGACATGTATTAGTATGTGGTTTCTTGATTTGAACAGTGTCCATGATAGATCCAATTATGATCTATTATGTGCACTGTGCAAGAGCAGGTCTCAAGTTTATAGACAATGGAAAGGTTAGTAGTCTTTCTTTGGCTATGGATCTACACAAGTTGTGTTCTTTGACGTTCTGCAGGGAGTCTGTTTCTTCTGTTCATGGGTTGTATTTGATGTTTCTTGGGTTTCTGCGATGAAGAGCAAAGTAGCAAACACCAGGATTTATCTTTACAGACTACTGAATTATGAATTCTGCCTATGCAGGATCAGCCCATATGTTCGCACTATCACCAGTACGGAATTTGCAAGTACGGACCTGCATGTAGGTATGATCACCCATCCAATGTTGGCGGTCTCCTGCCACCTCCGCTCTTCAATCAGCCACCCCCTTTCAGTGGGCCTGATAAATCGAGGAAAGGAAACAAGAATGGAATAGCAGCCTAACTTTATGATAAATGCTCTAATTTAATATTTGTAAGTCAGTCGAGATTTATAATACTCTTTTAACTTCGAACTTTCGGGGGGTTGTTCTTTATTTATCTGGTAACTGAACTTCAACTGTTTATAGACGTTACTTGATATTTACGTTGTTCTGTGATATCGAAATCCCAAGCACGACGGCCTGTGTACTTGTATAAGATGCATTAGTAGAGATGTAAATCGATTACTAAGAAAGACATATACAAAGAACACAATGAAGTAATCGATTACTTGATCGCTTTGGGGCCCCTGAAGTATTTTTGGCTCGAAGAGCCCAGATATCAACTTGGTTGCTGTATCCACAGTGGGTATCACATATGAAGTAAAAGTGCCCCGTGCTTGGAATGGTGAATGAATTCGCAGTGGGGATTCTGGATAGCAACCTTTATAATCTTGACTTATAACATGAAGTGTATTGCAGTCGGATTTGCCGGGCCAGAATATGATGGTGTCATTGACACGAAAAGTATGCATAGGTGCCCAATATTCGCAGTCATTGGGAATTGTCCAAACATAACGACTGCCACAAACACTGTAAACTTAAGCTTTGGTGATGCTGCGATTATGCTCAACGAATCCGGAGCGTCGATTTTGTGTGGAGGGTACATAAATATCATGACGAGTGTCGATTTTGTGTGGAGGGTACATAAATATCATGACGAGTTTCGAATCCTTCCGGGGCGATTTGTGAGTATAAGACCACCGAAATTGAAATTTTCGAAATATTCCCCTCAGGACATAATAAACAATAATCCGTTACAGTTGCTTTAAAATTTGGCACCTTAAATGCAAAACCATGTGTATTGTACTGGTAATAAATTACTGAGGTGTAATGACCATTGAATTGTAGAGTGTAGTGTAGTATTGGAACTTGGAAGCAAGCAGGTAGCATGGAAAGAAGAGACAAAATGAAGGACCAAAATGGAGAAAAGAAGATCTCCATTCTCATCACGAACCAAAAATCTAGAAGAGACAAAATGAATGACCAAAATGGAGAAAAGAAGATTTCCATTCTCATCACAAACCAAATTTTTTATTGTTTTTGTGATTCCAGAGGTAATTGCTTCAGACCTCTTATCAGAGATGCAATAAATACATACAATACATGTAGCAGTACAAAATTTGTCTTTGAGAGTGTTCTGTTCTAGTCACTACTTTCCAAGGTCAGTTCTCTCTGCTTTTCTTTCTTCATTTTTTTCTCTGTTTTTGGCTACCTGGGTTTTCTTGAGCTTTTCTTGTGTTTCATGCTACTATTTGTTAGCTTTTCTGTGGAAAAATTGTACCTTTTGGGTTTCTTGCTGGTCTATCGTTCAAGGGTTTGTTTTTCTTGTGTGTGTGTGTGTGTGTTTGAATTTGGGATCTTGTGATTTTGCAGGCATACATTGTGCTTGCTTATATGTGTTTGGACTACTTTGTTCAGTTTTCCTGTTTATGACTACTACTAACATGCAAGTAAAATATCCGTTCCATGTTTCACAAAATCTTAGTGTTACAAGCTCTAAAGGAATAACTACACTAGTACTCAAACCAAATGTTAGTCACATTCCCTTAATTTGTGTATATGTGTAATAAACAAGCAAAATGCAACCACCCGATCCAAGTATTAGTCACATTCACCTCATTTGCATCCAATTTTCACCTCCATATATTGCTACATGGAAAGTAAGAGAGGATATGGACATTAGAAACATGAAAAAACCAAAAGATAAAATGAGAAGATTAGCATCATTAGTGCTGACCAACAAGAATGCTATCCGGCAAATCCCGGAAAATGAAGGAATCGAGATGTACAGCTTTTCTGTCAAGATATAAAGTCAGCTTCATATCCACAGAGTGCAGGAGGGAGAGGTCTCTAAAGATGGTGTAGTGGTGTTACTTGTTAGCATCTTTCACTATTAATTTGCTTCCATATGATTATAATCATCTTCTTGCTTGTTGCTGTGCTGTCCTGGGTGACTTATGATCTTTGATGTTAGCGGATGTATTTAGGCTGTGTAAATTTTCAGGTAAGGAATTTTATGAAACGGTCCCATAAGATGCTCCGTAAATCTGAAGCATGTAGTGACTGCGCCAAGAATTGCGTGCTTGTTCACCAAAAGAAAAATGGTTCGACATCCAGAGTCAACCGTTTTTTCAAGCTTATGTATGGGAAGGATCGCTCGGAAGTTCTGGTAGATATTCACTTGGTTTCTCTTAATACATTCCATTAATTTTACTGAATCATTGCTATATTTGTGCATTTCTTATGCACATATGAGCTGTTACATTAGTATCATTTTATACTGGATACATGGAAGTTCTACCTTACTGAGATTTGTGGTTTTCGTGCAGTACTTGCCTCCCAAATTTGCTCGAACTGTGAGAGACATAATTGGTCAGGTAGCTCAAATTGAGGATATAAATGGGAAGAAAAGCTATGTAAGATTCTCAAATATTCAAGGTTCCCTTGTATTAGAGGAAGGCTGGCCTGTGTTTTATAGAGAGCATGGATTGAAATTCGGAGATCTTGTGGTGTTCAATTACACGAAAAAAAGGCCAGTTTGTAGTTCATATATATGACTCCAGTGCTTGTGAGAAGATGCCCTTTGCCCCCAAAAAGCCGCGAATTTACAAGAGATCAAAGCCAAACCCTGAAAGGGCCCTCCATCATGAACATATCCAGGTGATTGACGTTGATCTAATAGATCAAGGCAATCGTATAGCAAGAAATACTTTGGGTTCCTATGGTGACCTTAGAAACATGAAACAGCAGCATACATGTATAAATCTGGAAGAGCCAATTTATATGCTGAACAGAGATACTGATTGCCCAGTAGAAGACAGGAACTTTTTGCATGATTTGTCGAGGTTTGAGATGAAGAAATCCGCATTAGATACCAATGCAAATGAGAAATCTTTAGATTTTGCTGGACTGGAAACAGATGAAGCTCAAGTGATTGGTGGCCATTATGATAATGTTAACTTAATGGAGGACATGCAAGACCATGTTTACGGAGACTCGAATGGTAAGACTAGAGTCACTATTCAAGATGGTTGTTTATCTTTTCTACATTAACGTCATAACCAACATTCAAGTTTTCCGTGCCTTTTCTTTGTTGCTAACTTGGTGTTTTATGCATTAGGGGATAGAATGTTAACATCAGTTTCTGAACCACCTTTTATCAGCAGTACGGTGGTTACCAAGCAGGAGATTGCTTTTACGACAGAGTCCTTTGGCCTCGGTACATCTTCTGCTTTATTTGTTCTTGTTATTTCTTGAGTTCCCTTTTGGATTTAGAGTGACATTAATTAATTAGTGATATTGTAACTGGATTGTTCCTTTTCCTCCTGTGTTAATTTATCAGGCTTATGTTGTTTTGGTTGTTTCAATACATCAGATAAACAAGCATCTGCTGTTAAAATCAAGGAGGAGCTCGCAGAATCGAGAGAGGAGCCCCTGACCTCAGTCAGCGCTAGCCATGCATCTGAGCAGGGCAATGCCTGTGTGCCAAAGCTTCCTGACTTCTCACTCTTAAGTGCAGCGCCTGGAAATTTTATGGTTTGTGCTTTTTCTATAAAAAGTCCCTGAATTGAATTTTCAGGTTTGAAGCTATGCTGCATACTACTGACAAAAAAAGTAAAAGATATATTGTTTTGGTTATTTCAAATTAAACAGCTAAGTATGCCGCAATCGAGAAAGAAATCATGGATTCAAGAGAGAAAGTCCTACTTAAAACATCAGTTAATGAAGTCGCACACAGTACAAGTTCGTTTCTTCAGAATGTGCCTGGTTCGTATTTCCTTTTTTTTGGCCGAGTATATTTGGAGATTATAATATAATTAGTAAAATCTTGTCTGACGTTGTGTTGGTTATCTTTAACTAAACAGCTAAATATGTTGCTATTAAGAAAGAAAACATGGAGCGTTCGGAGAAAGTAACACCATCAGTTAATGCATACCCTTGTACAACTTCAATGCTTGACAATGTGCCTGGTTCGCCTTTCCACCTAATTTCCCATTTTCTTCTGCAGATATCTTGTATAACTTAAGTAGCAAAATATTGTCTGAATTTATGTTGGTTGTTTCAAATTGTACAGCTGTTACTGTTAAGAAAGAAACCATGGAGCCTGGAAAGGAAGTTTATGGTATAACCTGTGTTAACAAAAAACATTTTTATCGTGCACCTTGCATATGATTCCTGTTTGTTTTTCACCAAGAAGTCGGTATACAATGGTGCAGGAAATCCGCCTGCGATAAGAATGCAACTGGGCCAGACATCTTGTCCAACTGTGAAAATTGAACCAGACTTATCATATGACCCTAGTCCCATAGCAGTTTCGAGTTTCTTTTCTGCTGAAGTTAAAAGTCAATCTTATCTGGTATGCAACTTATTGGCATTGCTAAACTGTATTTGTAGCCAGTGCAACAAAATGTCCTCCCTATGTTGTATTGTTGTGTTTCAGCATATTAATTTCCTCCCTATGTTTTCGAAAGCTGGTTTCTGATCTTACAGAGATTGATACAGCTTCCACCACTTACCGTTTCTGTATTCTTTTCATGCAGGCAATACCAGTAGGAATATCATTCTCTCCAATGGGCCAAGGGAGGGTTGTCTTTATTATAGATGCAAAGGGAAGGTCTTGGCCGATGTTTTACTCCAAACTTATTCTGTGCGAGAGCATTCACTGAAGATTGGAGACGCTTTTGTGAAGCTAACAATGTACAGCTGGGCGACACATGCCGATTTCAGATGGAAAGGCTCACGCCCTGCTCTTACAGAGTTGATGTTCAGAAACCTGGTCTATCATTTGGTATATGAATGGGTGTGATCATGAACTGTTTTAGCTGTCAAGTTTAGAGTACCTGTACTGAACAAAACAATGGTGGTAATGTCTGGCTGAATTTTCTAAACAGTTTACTTTACCTTGGTTTACCTTGCTGAATTTTCTAAACAAGGACAACCACAAAATTGGTCATAAAGAGTTCAATTTAAACACCAAGTTACTCTCATCTCAACTGGAAGTGGCAACAACATGAACAAAAAGAAGCCTCCATAAATTACCAGTCTCAAGTACAGAGCCAAAAAATATATCGAAAAATCTATTGGTGCATTGATCGTATAAGTTGCTCTTTCCTATGTGGCCGCACATCTATAATCTATTATTCGCTTAATCAGCGACCTGGCTATGCCAACCAACTCTTCCTTGATTCCCCACAAAAACATTCCTCCAACATAAAGGAATGCGTATAAAAAGAATTGCACCAGTTCTGTTCTAATTTAATTCAGACAAGCTAAGCTTTCTTATTTGCTGTCAGTAAAATCAGCATCGATCACATCACCTTCAGGTCCTTTGTTTGATGACTCTGAAGAACCAGTGGCACTACCAGGGGTTGGGCCAGCACCCGATTCTGCACCAGGCTGGTTGTAGAGTGATTGACCGAGCTGCATAACTTCTTCATTCAATGCGGTCATAGCATCCTTCATAGCTTGGGTGGAGCCTCCTGATATGGCATCCTTGAGTTCTCCGAGTTTTGACTCAACCTTCTCTTTTACAGGTGCAGGGACTTTGTCTCCAAGTTCCTTCAACTGTTTCTCCGTCTGGTAAACTACAGAATCTGCCTGGTTCTTTGTATCTATTGCATCTCTCTTCTCCTTGTCTTCTTTGGCAAATTTTTCAGCTTCACTAACCATTCTTTGAACCTGCAAAACAATCACATCTTTATTTACATGCAGCTCAAAACCAGTGACAGCCTATGGCAGGTCGATGAACAGCAAAAATATCAAATGCAAGTGAAAACCAAAACCAATCCTTGTCATGAAAGCTTTAAAAATCTTACGCTTATTGTGAAGTGGTAAATTTAGTGGGTATCTGCATTAGCTTCAACTATCTTGCAAGAGAATTTGCTTGGTTAAGTGCTGAAAAGGCTTGAGAAAAGATGTTTGGAATTGCTTATATACAGTGAGGAGATGCTAGAACTGGGAAAAGTTGGCTAGATCAGCTTCAGAAACATAGCTTCCAGCAACTTACTTTATAAGGTCTAAATTTCTTCTGCAAACACTGAAATTGCATACTTGCTCAAAATAGGCCAGAATTCACTTCAGATAAAGCGGATCAGAAGTTTAAAGAGAAATGGATGGGACTTTACAGGAAGTACTAGAGTACAAGAAGTTGGAAGAGAGGCCATGGCCATGCTCAAATACCCACTATTTTTCCAAGAACTTGCAGAGAAAGTAAAATTCGAAACTAATGTTCTATACTATAGCTAGTCAGAGATGTTTAAGTCAACAAGCCATAGCACACAGCAGATGCAAATCAATTAAAATATCAGAAGAACTCTAACCTCATCACTTGGCAAAGTACTTGCACCAGTTATGGTGATATCTTGCCTCTTCCCAGTTCCCTTGTCACTGGCAGTTACAGAAAGGATACCATTTGCATCAATGTCAAATTTGACCTCTATTTGCGGAACTCCACGCGGTGCAGGCGGGATTCCATCGAGACGGAAACTGCCCAAAGATTTGTTGTCCCTAACAAACTCTCTTTCACCCTGCAGGACATTGATCTCGACACTTGTCTGACCATCAGCTGCAGTAGAGAACACTTCCGATTTTGATGAGGGCAATGTGGTGTTTCTTGGGATAATTTTTGTCATAACACCACCAAGAGTTTCCAACCCAATAGAAAGTGGTGTTACATCAAGAAGGACGATGTCACTAACATCTCCAGCCAGAACACCGGCCTACAAGAATCAGGGATTAAAAAGACCATTAAACACAAATTGTTAAGTGAGGAAGACATGCTAAACAGGAAAAGGACCAACCTGGACTGCGGCTCCAAGGGCTACAACTTCATCCGGATTGACAGTGACATTTGGGTCCTTTCCAGTCAATTTCTTTACAAGTTCCACCACTGCTGGAATACGTGTCGAACCGCCCACAAGGATGATTTCATCCAAATCAGTGAATGCTAGTTTGGCATCCCTTAGTGAATTTTGCACGGGGGTTTTCAGTCTGAAAGGGAAAAACATTGCCTTGAGTAGTTGCAAAGACAAATGAACAAAGTAAATGAAATAAGAAAACAAGGATCAGCTGACACCATGCGCCGCGACCTCACCTATCAAGCAAATCTGAGCACAGCTCTTCAAACTTTGCTCTTGTAAGAGTGGTTTCAATATGTTTGGGACCTTCTGCAGTGGCAGTAATGAAAGGTAAACTGCCAAACCAGAAAGTGAGAAATGATTAGCTCGGGGGACTGCAAATCTAGCAAGTAACACTTATGTTTTGAATTAAACAATATCAATACCAGTTTTTCTAAATATATAGCAGGACAGTGGCGCAATTTCATATTAGTTTATTTAAATGTGGGTTTTCCTAATTAAATAGGAGCTACTTTGTTATTAGGCCATTCTTTAGGTGTGGCTTATGAAGTTACTCCTATAAATAGTTTGGAAATATACCTGATGTTGGTCTGAGACAAAGACGACAACTCCATTTTAGCTTTCTCTGCTGTTTCAGTCAGACGTTGTAGAGCTTGTTTGTCCTTTAATAGATCAATACCCTCATCATTCTTGAAACTTCCAGCAAGCCAATCAACAATTCTCTGGGTTAAGTAAAGAAAATGTAAGGGATCCTATCAACCTTTGTGCGCCCAAAAACAGAAGGCAGCATGTAAAGGAAGAGATGGGAAAAAAAATGAAAGAAGCATCAATAAGAGGAACACAAACTTTGTCGAAGTCATCACCACCAAGATGGGTATCTCCAGATGTAGACAGCACCTCAAACACACCATCACCAACCTCAAGAACTAGAACCAACATTCAACAAAGAGAAGTCATCAACGCCTACATTCTGAGTATGATAGTATACTAATGCATTTTCTATTTGAGTATGTGGATGTTTGCAACAGCAAACAGCTTAAAAAGCAATTTTCCAGCATAATTTAGGGAGAAAGGACTTGATTTTCCCAAAAGTGAGGTTACAAACATACCTGAGACGTCAAAAGTACCACCTCCTAGGTCAAAGACAAGAATAGTCTCATTACTTTTCTTTTCAAATCCATAGGCAAGCGATGCAGCAGTGGGTTCATTTATGATACGGAGAACCTCCAACCCAGCAATACGGCCTGCATCCTTGGTTGCAGTTCTTTGTGAATCATTGAAGTAAGCAGGAACTGTCACCACTGCCTTAGTAACCTTATCATTTAGAAACTTTGATGCATCGTCAACAAGCTTCCTCAGAACCTAAACTCACAATATACAAAATGAAACCATTAGATGCTATTCAAAAACACCATTCCACATCAAAATGTTCTGAAAAAACAATCAGTTGCCCTGAAATACTCGTCCTGGATGTATCAAAATCGTGCTACAACTCTAATATACTGAACACTTTCAAGTCTGCTATGTTCTTTTCTACAGCAACAGATAAAGAATGCTTATCTACGAAACCAGTAAACTGATAAACTGCAGTGATCATTTAATCTCCAAGAAAAACTATTGATAGATAAAATATGATGCCTCTATCTTATGTAAACAGATTTAACTCAATACGAACTCCATAAAAGGACAATTTCATAAACATACAATACTGGAGCAACACGATTTCTCATATAAGTAAAGCCCCAGAACATTTGTAGTCACAACATTAAAGGTACCTCTGGTCTCAACTTTTCTATACTGACAATAAACATGGGCATTTATACAACAGAAAAGCAGCTAAAGACAAAAACTGGAGAATTGTAAGAACTTTATACCTGAGCTGAGATTTCCTCAGCAGCAAACTGCTTGCCAATAGCAGGACAATCAAGCTTGACATTACCATTGTCATCCCTGACAACAGTATAAGAGACCTGCTTACTCTCATCATCCACCTCATTCATCTTCCTCCCAATAAACCTCTTGACCGAAAAGAACGTGTTTCCAGGGTTCACCACAGCCTGACGCTTAGCAATCTGCCCAACCAGCCTATCGCCGTTCTTCGTGTATGCAACTACAGACGGTGTCGTCCTCTGCCCTTCGGCATTCGTTACAATCGTCGGCTTCCCACCCTCCATTGCAGCCACTGCAGAGTTGGTGGTTCCCAAGTCAATTCCCACAACTTTCTCCGAAACCACACGAAGCCCACGACGCGCATTTGTGGGCTTTGTTCTGAGCTTCAATCCAGAGGCATTGAGCTTTGTGCCAAAGAAGGCAGTTCTAACAGGGTTGGTTCTGGTAGAGTTGCCGGAGAAGAACTGATTGGTGGCGAAAAGGGCTTGAATTTGAGCAGCTGAGGCCATGATGGTGTGTGAATTGAATTGGGAATTGAGAAGTGGAGGTGGAACCCTAGATATTGGAGGTGTTTGAGAGTTTTTTGGGGTGAGAATTTGGCCAGCAGAAAGATAAGAGAGTGGACTTCGGTGTTGCAGTTAGACTGTTACACTAGAATTGTAGTTGGTGTCGAACTCTCGATGATGAATTCAACTCAATTGTTTGGTTAATATGGAAACAATGTGTGGGTGTTTCTCAGCCCAACGATTTCTCCCTTTTTTTTAAATAACAGGAAAAGTGTTAGTTCGAGTTTAGATTTTCACAATAAAATTCGAGCTTTATGAGTTGAAGGTTGTGATTGAAAATTATTTATCCTTTAAAAAAAAAAAAGTAAATTGTAATTTTAAAAATTAGTACACTCGGTCTTTAAAATGTAACAACACTAAATGAGTTTCTCAATCATTGAAATCAATTGAAATATTGTTACACTGTCTAGCCAAAACCACATATATTAAAGGAATATGAAACATATGGATAAGGATGTTTTATCAGATGGGATGAAAGAGCCGACTCTTACGGCCTTTAGCACACGATCGATTGACTTCCAATTTCAATTGAGTTCAATTCAAAGTACTATTTAAATAATTAATTTGAGTTAAATATTTATCGTAAAAAATAAATACATTGTAAAAAATATTTTAAGAGATAAATAGTCGGTCAGTTTTATATATATACGAATAACAAACATCGCATGCTGCTCGCTAGCTAGTGTTCAGGTTCTATATAGTATATACATATACTACTTTACATTATTTACGGGTTTAATTCTAGCTAGTTGATAGGCTAATTAATTGCTAATCGGATTGATGATCATAAGTACTAAAAGTGTATAATTGAGACATTGACTGACCTAGCTAGCTAGTACAACTAAAATATACATTGCAGTATTAATCCCTCCGTCCCGTTAGAAACGAAATATTTAAAAAAGGTGCGATAAAATAAAAATATGTAGTATATATGGTTAAGAATAAGTTTGAGAAAATATGTGTGGTGGAAAATAAGTTGTATTGTGAGGTTATTGTTAAAAATGAATAAATATTTCGTTTGTAATGGAATGATCAAAATGGAAAAATATTTCGTTTGTAATGGAACGAAGGAAGGCTTGTTTTGGTATCGATCTATATATATGATTTGCAGCTAGCTAGATCGATATGGAGACTTACGTAAAAATACAAACACAAGTTGAAAACATATATATAATCAAACAAAATTTACTATAATTCCGTCCCTTTAATTTATTCCCTACATGAATGTATACGGTATCCAATCTCATTGATGGATTAATTTGCAACAGAGGAGATAGTGAAGTGGTGAGGGGTAAGATAATTTTCGTCGAAAACATCTAACCTTCATCTCCCACGCCACATAACTTGAGAACTTATAAGATTTCATCGATAGATCGATTCTGGTCATATATTTACATGTCTTTTGTCTACTTTTACCCGCACAATAAAATTAGGCAATGATGATGACCAAATTGATATACTTAGAAAACTAGTGATCTTGAAGAAATCTCTATCCAAAACCCTAACAAGATTCTACCCATTTGATTGTAATGATGAAGATGCCTACTATATATGCACAAGCTAATGTCAACATTGACATGGCTCATTTTCTCACTCACCCAAATAACAAGGTTTTGCTTGCATAAGCTTCTACCATTTGATCAACCTGCTTCACTTCAAGTGTCTTCCAAAAACATGTAATTATGATTCAAGCAACTACCTTTGGTAGTTATATAGGCACTGGAATTGCTGTGGTAATGTGTTGAATTTGAACAAGTTCGTTCTATTTATCGTATTAAAAATGAAACTGTCTCCCGTCTCCCGTTGTAGTTGTACTAAAATCTTTTTTTAGACATTTTATAATTAGGTTACACTTAATTAATTCGTGCGAGTTGTTTAGGTTGTTAATACATCGAAAGAGAGTCTAAATTTATATAGTATTGTTAAAACTCTGCAATTAACGTTTCAATAAGAGTTTCTTAATGTATACAATTTCATAAAGAAAACATAATTTTCTTTTCTTCCTGCCAACAAAAATTGTACATCTTGCTGGAAATTTCCCATTGAATTTCTTGATTCACAGTCGTCAATCATCATGGTGAAGAAGGAAAAAAGTTCCTTCCTTTACTGTGCGATTCAACTATCCACCACGCTCTTGCTCTTCTTCACTTCCTCGGTTCTTTCGCAGGTAATCAATTTCAGCTTTCGAATTCTTAGCTTTTGATACTGATTCTGTGCAATTTGTATATGGGTTTCTTCAGATTACTTGCCAATTCACTTTTAAGATCTCAAGTAATGCTAAAATCGACAAAAGTTCGAATCTTTAGCTAGCTGTGAGGCTGTTTCTCTTGCAATGTTAGAGAATTGTTTGATACTGAGTAATCTATTGCTGTTCTGAGCTTTGTATAACCATTGTATTTCATGTAATGTGTAGCTAAGCTGCAATAATTGGATAGGGAATAGTGGTAAATTGTAGTTGATTCTGTATCTTGTAATAAGATAAACATCTTGATGAAGAAGCTGTTGACGAGATTAGATTTGCTGCCGAGCTGTAATGCGGAAACATAGATTATGAGTGATGATTACTTGCCAATTCACTTTTAAGATATTGAATCAAGCTAAAATACAGAAAAGTTCGAATCTTTAGCAAGCTGTGAGGCTGTTTCTCTTACAAAACTAGGGAATTGTTTACTGCTAGGTAATCTATTGCTTGTGTGAACTTTGTATTTCCATTGTATATATGATGTGTAGCTAAGCTGCAATAATTGGATAGGGAATAGTGGCAGAATGTAGTTGATTCTGTATTTTGGAAATACTATCAACATCTTGATGAAGAAACTGTGGACAATATTAGGTTTACTGCCAATCTGTAATGTGGAAGCATAGATTACGAGTATCTATTATTTTCCATTGAATGAGACGTAAATTTTAACACATTATTTTCGATACTTGCAGGGAATCGACCATGCTTCTTCAGGGTACTTTTCAATGCATGTTCTGCTTAAGTTGTAATTTCTAAATAATGGTGACTTTCTCCTTTCTGATTTGGGTTCTCATGCTTTCGAACTCTCAGGGAGGAGACTGAAGTTCATTGTTCCAGAGATAGAAGTCGAGCTGCACGGGATATAATCGAGAAGGTATTGTACAGATTGAAAGTGATGAATTGATAGGTCCAGTCACCTTTATATTATTTACTGACTTTGAAGAAGTAAATATCCCTTGTAGTATCTGATGCCTTTTGTGGAGAAAAAGAATTATCAACTTCCGAACAAATGCAGACTGCATCCGAGCAATGATATATTTAGAGATCAAGAGGATCATAAAGTTCATGTAGACATAAGTGAATGGCGTTGTGGATACTGTAAGAAATTATTTCGGGCAGAGAAGCACTCGAATCTTCTAAAGGTTGTACGTGGTCACTTCTTTTGTCCTCTTATAATGCTGATGCGTTTGAAGAGTTTACATGACTTGTTGTGTGACTTTGATGTGCTTCTGATTTCTATCATGGGTGTCCGAGCGAGGTTCTTCCCATTGCAGTAACTTCATGAGGTCCACTTTCCCAATAAACAGATTTGTGCCATTGCTTCAACTTTGAAAATTTACCTTTTCTTTAACAAGAATAATGAATTATATGCTTTTACCTCATCCTGTTTGGTGTGGAATACTTCTTCTTTTTTACTGGATTTAAATGATGGTGTATGATAATATTTTTGAGGAATATTGATCAAACTATAGAGTTGTGCAATGAAACAAGGCTTATAGTTACTGATCATAGAAGTCTATCATCGAAGTAAAAATGATATATTTAATCAATGTATGTACGAAGTTTTTAATTCTTATGATGAGAATGATGAGCAACCTAAAATTGATTAAAGATAATAATTTGCAACGTAGTGGTAATACATACGACACAACAACAAATATAACTTACGGCGGCGTGGCCGTGGAGGTGCTGGAAATCTGGTTGCAGATGCAAAATCTCTGTAAGTGGTTTTGGTTTAGTTTCTTCACCTAATCTAATTCTGAGACATGAAAAGAATTCCTATTCAAGTATGCACTGTTTATCTAAGCCATTTTTGTCATCTCACTTTCTTTTGTTAGTAGGTAATTGGACTTTCACTGACAGGTCTCCTCACCTGCGTGTGATTGAGAACTACAGGGTTACGATTTTCGAAGCCGAGCCGCAGACACTGGGATGCTGTCTGTTAGTATTATGATATGTTCATTGGTGTGTATTATGCTTATCTATCTTTATCTAGCTTTTCTATCATGTATGTGTGTACAGTTATTTCATGTTTATGTAACCAGAGTAAACTAGATAATTGATATTGAAGCAACTGTATACAAGCCATCTTCATTTTTCCATTAGCTAGCACACAAGAGTTTAAATAGTAGATTTTTACACTAGGAGAAAAATAAAAAACCTATCTTCCATAATTCATACTAGATCCGAGAAAGCAGGAAACTAGATTTTAAAGAAGAAAGGTATAAAATAAACTGTTTGGAAGTTGGCTCAGATGAACCTCTCAATTCTTAGTTTCTGTAAATGCTTCTTTGACACATAATAATTAAAAAACATGAGTTCAGAAGACAACAAGAAATTGTACAATCAGATCTTCTCTGGTTCTTTCAGTTCTTTTGACACTGATGACGACGTGATTATGGTCTTGTCACTTCTCTCTTTCTTTCTTGTCTATTCTATTTCTCCTAAAATCCTAATTTTCTAAGTCGCGGTCATTCTTTATGACTCTTAGGTTATTTACTTTTGGAATATCAAGCAGCAAACTTAATATATCATTGTTAAGATCTGTTAGTATTATGATATGTTCATTGGTGTGTGTATTACACTTATCTATCTTTGTCTAGCTTAATTATCATGTATGTGTGTACAGTTGTTTCATGTCTATTTAACCATATTAAACTAGAGAATTGATATTGAACTTTTTAAGCCATTGTCTTCATTCAATTTGGAGTCACTATTTGATTACTTCAGCTTCATTTTACCCTGATTTTAAAGTACAAATTAGGTAGTAATTAATTTTTGTGTATTATAATTCACAACTACCAGAAGAGGATGCAAAGAGGGCTGCTCCTTGGGAGGCAAGGAAAAAGACAATACAATAGTATGATGGTGAATTAATTGACTTAGATCTCGAAGTTGATGATGAATTAATTAATGTGGATATCGAATTCGAAGGTAAAAGCGTTTTCATACACTATAAAGTTGATTTATATACACAGTTTTCAATTATCTGAATTTCAGAAAGTGATCAACATCAAGATGATCGAAGAAAAACTCGTTCAGGAGGCCGAGGACGCAAGCGCAAGATTATTGAATGAGTATCAATAAAACATTATGTGTAATACCAAAGAAACAATTTACATAAACTTTGATAAGATATTTTTATTTTATTGGTACAATAGTTATTAAGTAGTTGGTAAAATTCCTTTATTAAGTAGTTGATCGTATTATTCATAATATTTAAAGTAATATAATACCTACCTTATTGTGGAAAGAATAGCTAAGCTAAGTATAAAAGTTTGATTACCTTTTGGAAAGGGAATCACAACAAGATCTTTGAGTCCAAATACAATTAGATAAGTGTTATATAATGTAAATATAATGTAACTCTATATATAGGGTCATGTTGCTTTTCATTAGAAGATATATATAAAAATAAGAAAACAACATATTAACTGGTAGGGGTGACCATTAGGATTAATCCGATCCGATCTGAACTTCGGATTAATCCGAAGTTTCGGACCAACTGGGGGTCGATTCATAATTCGATCCGAATGGTTCGGATCGGATTCGGATTAATCCGTCCCGGATCGGGTTTTTTCGGATTAATCTGAAAATAAAAAAATTACAATTTCAGAAAATAAAGTTCCTGCCATGAAAATTCAAACCCACATCCGAAAATAAAGTTC